>JAPFFP010006958.1:0-17546 GCA_026153255.1 Solanum medicagineum
TTATTATAAGAGAACTCAATCAAAGGTAAATGATCATCCCAATTACCTTTAAAGTCTATCACACAAGCTCTCAGCATATCTTCCAAGGTCTATATAGTTCGCTCTGCTTGCCCGTCTGTCTGTGGATGGAAGGTTGTGCTGAGATTCACCTTTGTACCATGCCCCTTTTGAAAGGACTTCCAAAATTGCTCTATAAATTGAGCTCCTCTGTCTGAAATAATGGATATAGGAACCCGTGCAGCCTAACAATCTCCTTAAGATAGAGTCTAGCATAATCCTCAGCTGTGTCAGTCATCTTGGCAGGTAGGAAGTGAGCTGACTTGGTCATTCTATCTACTAGGACCCATATCGAATCATGCTGTCTATGGGATCGAGGTAAGCCTGTTATGAAGTCCATATTAATCATCTCCCATTTCCATTCTGGAATCTCTATTTTATGGGCTACACCACAAGGCCTCTGGTGCTCAAACTTAACTTGCTGGCAATTTGGGCATCTAGACACAAACTCTACAATGTCCCTCTTCATAGCACTCCACCAATAGACCTCTCACAAATCTCTATACATCTTTGTTGCACTAGGGTGGATAGAGTATCTGGCATTATGAGCCTTAGCCAAGATCCTATCCCTAAGACCATCAACATTTGGCACACACAACCTGCCTTGGTATCTCAGGGCACTATCTCCCCCTTTTGAGAACACTAATACTTTCTGCTTTTTAACATCTTCTTTCAATTGGAAAAGGATGGGATCCTTGTCTTGCTTTCCTTTCACTTCCACCACCAAGGATGACTCTGAAACATTTCTGACAATGGCCCTGCCTTCGACAGAATCCTCAATCTGAAACCCCAAACGAGCTAGTTTGTGGACCTCCTTAGCTAACTCTTTCTTTTCAGCCTCAACATGGGCTGTGCTCCCCATGGTCACCCTGTTAAGAGCATTAGCAACTACATTAGCTTTACCTAGATGATAGAGGATACTCATATAATAGTCTTTCAGCAGCTCCAACCATTTCCTCTGTCTCAAATTCAGCTCCTTCTGGCCAAACACATACTGCAAACTCTTGTGGTCCATGAATACATCCACGTGCCCACCATATAGGTAGTGTCTCCAGATCATCAAAGAAAACACCACCGTAGCAAGCTCAAGATCGTGAGTTGGGTAATTCCTCTCACGAATCTTAAGATGTCCTGAGGCATATGCTATCACCTTGCCTCTCTGCATTAACACACAACCCAGGCCAACTCTGGAAGCATCGCAATAAACCATGAAATCATCAACTCCATCTGGTAAGGATAAGACTTGGGTTGTAGTCAGTCTAGTCTTTAGCTCTTGAAATCTCTTCTCACAAGCTTCTGACCATTCAAACTTAGTCTTCTTTTGAGTCAGCTTGGTCAAGGGAGCTAAATAGAAGAAAACCCCTCTACAAACCGTCTGTAGTACCCCGCCAAGTCCAAGAAACTCCTTATCTCTGTGGGAGTTGTGGGCCTTGGCCAATTCTTCATTGCTTCAATCTTTTGGGAATCAACCTGGATACCCTCACCACCAGACACAATGTGCCCCAAAAATGCTACAGACTCCAACCAGAACTTACACTTAAAAAACTTAGCATATAGCTGTTGATCCTTAAGGGTCTGAAGGATAACTGTAAGATGGTCTGCATGCTCCTCCTTACTATGGGAGTAAATTAGAATGTCCTCTATGAACACGATAACAAACATATCTAGGTATGGCCTCAACACTCTGTTCATAAGATCCATGAAAGCTGCTGGTGTATTTGTTAGCCCGAAGGACATGATAATGACCATATTGGGTTTTGAAAGCTGTCTTAGAAATGTCTTTTTCTCTAACTTTAAAATAACGATACCCAGATCTAAGATCTATCTTGAAAAAACAGGTAGTACCCTGAAGTTGGTCGAATAAGTCATCAATTCTGGGAAGAGGATACTTGTTCTTAATGGTGATCTTGTTCAACTGCGGTAATCTATGCACATCCGAAGAGAACCGTCCTTCTTACGCACGAAAAGAATTGGAGCACCCCAAGGTGAGATGCTTGGTCTAATGAAACCCTTATCTAGAAGATCTTTCAACTGTATCTTTAACTCTTTTAGCTCCGAAGGAGCCATGCAGTAGGGAGGGATGGAGATAGGCTGAACATCTAGGAGAGTCTCTATCCCAAAGCCTATCTCCCTATTGGGAGGGACTCTGGTAAGATCCTCAGAAAAAACTTCTGGGAACTCATTCACAACTAGGACAGACTACAGAGATGGTGCTTCAGCACGAGAATCCTGAACTCTAACTAGGTGGTATATACACCCCTTGGAGATTAACTTTCTAGATTTGAGATAAAAGTCAAACTAACTTTTAGGAATGACTGAGCTACCCCTCCACTCTAAGATTGGTTAGTTATAGAACTGAAACTTGACTACTCTGTTTCTGTAATCTACAGAGGCATACCCAACATGAAGCCAATCTATGCCTAGGATGATATTAAAATCTACCATATCTAAATCCACCATATTAGCTACAATAGTCTTATGATGAACAGAGATTGGACAGCCCCTATAAATTTTTTGGGCTAAAATAGACTCTCCCGTAGGAGTAAAAACACTGAAAGGCTAAAGTAAGCATTCTGTACTGACCCAAAACTTCACAGCTACATATGGGGTTACAAATGATAATGTGGTTCCTGGGTCTAGTAATGCATAGACATCATGAGTAAAGATTTTGAGCATACCCGTAACCACATCTGGTGAGCTCCTACTCTTGTCTGGTTCCCATGGCATACATGCGGTTTGTGCCCCAACTTGTCCCTGCAGTAGTACCTTTGTGAGGTGGCTTACACTGTGGTGCTGAAGAGACTGTCTGTGATCTGGTATCTCTCATATTGTGCTTCCCCATAGGACAATCATTCAAGAAATGCCCCACCTGACCACATTTGAAACAACCATTTGTGCCCAGAAGGCACTCTCCAAGGTGAGACTTACCACACTTAGCACAAGTAGGATAGCAGTTTGATGGAGCTATGCTACCCTGTGACTGGCTGCCCGGGAACCTGCGGTGCTATGATCCCTGCTCATTTCTGAATCTTAGTGCAGGTACACTAGTGAATGAAGGTGCTGGTCCGGATGTCTTAAGATGAAAGGATGAGTGACCTCCACCTCCAGTCCCCCTCTTGCCTGACTCCTGGCCTGATGTCTTGGCACTCTTACTCCTGAAATCCTCCCTATCCTGCATCTTCTCCTCCTCAACCTACTAGACATACGTCATCAATCAAGCTATATCCATATCTCCAATCAACATCACATTCCTACCCTCTCTCTTAGTCATTCGAGAGAGCCTGGACATGAAGAGATCTATCCTAGTCCTCATATCTGCCACCATAACTGGAGCGTAATGGGACAGCTGAGTAAACTTGAGGTTGTACTCCCGTACACTCATATTCTCCTGCTTCAAGTTCAGAAACTCTCTTACCTTGGCCTGCCTCATCTCTCTGGGAAAGTGCTGTCCCAGAAAGGCCTCCTCAAACACTGCCCAAGTAATTGCCGGCGCCCCTTTGGCCTTACTCCCTTTCCACTAGTCAAACCAGAGTCTAGCTACCCCTTTGAGCTGGTATGCAGCCAACTCAACCCGCTCAGTATCAGTTATCCGCATCATCTGGAACACCTTCTAAAGCTCCTCAATGAAGTTCTCAAGATTCTCTTTCACATTGGACCTCGTGAACTCTGGTGGGTTCATCCTCAGGAACTCACAAACTTTGACAGTATCTGCCCCATCATTCCTTCCATCTCTGTGGCGACCTCCCTGGTTAGTAATTTCCTGAGCCAAAGTCTGAATGGCCTGGAGAAGCTCAGTATTAGAAATGTCTGCTTGTTGTGGCTGCTCCACAAGCACAGCTGGGCCTCTGGGTTCCTTAGGAGTTCTTCCAAGCTGGTTTGCATTCCTTTAGGCTGGGCGTCCTCTGCCCTTGACTGGTCTGTTAGCTCTGCAGAGAGGCATGATCTAAAAACTGCGGGGTGAACGCTCGAGTTAGAAGCGATTTCACAGAGATATACTCTGAACCATAAGACAAGGAATAACAAGAAAAGGATGACACTTCCTAATGTCTCGTAGCCTCCCTATTATAGATGTGGCGCGTTTCACACCCATAATAGATTCTACTAGACATGGTTCTATAGACTCCCTAGGATGCTTGAACTCTGTGCTCTGATACCAAGTCTGTCACGCCCCGAACCTACACCCTGGACGTGGCCGACACTCGAAAACCATTTCTAGTCCCAAGTGAACCACTTAGCCTAGCTACTTACTCAGAGGAAGACTTAATAATGATGGAAAAGATCATGAAAAGCAATAAGATAAGCCTGAACTATTTGCATAACTAAATAAGAAAGTATTTAAAGCAATGTCTGAATAACTGAAAATCGAAATACTAATCATACGGTCTATGGAACCTCTACTAAATTGTTTGAAAGGACTACTGAGATAGGTCCCAAGTAGCCAGAACCGAAATAAAACAGAATATAACATGACACGAACTAAAGAGGCTCGGACTAGAAAGAGGCCTCACCACTGTCTGGAAGCTAGCAAGTTCTCAACGGAGCGGCTACTAAGGAACTCGGTCACTTGCGTCTGTATCATAAAATGATGCAGGTCCTAAGGATGTCAGTACATGAAATGTACAGTATATAAGATGGCCAAAACAGTAAAACGATATATATAATGCTTCTCAAAAGACATAAAAATTAAATAGCATTAATCATAAGATTGGTATGCTGAAAATAACATGCTGAAAACTAGTAAGTAAATCATAGTTTCTTAGCTTGGGGAGTTTCTCCAACCGACAACTATCACTGTGAGCTTTGTGGTGATACAACGTCTTTCCCACGCTGCCAAAGCCATCTCGTACTTTGGCCGGGTAGGGTACGAATACTAGGGGAGTGGATCCATCCCAAAACTGGGCTATCTCAGTGGCTAGTGAGGAAGGTACTGTAGTACAATCCTATCCTATGCTGGCTACATAGTTTATGAGTTTGAATAGTTTATTCTACTCTCACCCATATCGGTCTTCAATACTACTCCTAAAATACCTTATATAGCTCATAACTTTAAACTAATGCTTATCTTTCGGGGACTTAACCCAACTTTAAATTTTCTTGGCTTTCTCACTGAAATCCTTAACTTACTGATAAGTAGAATCAACTCAGTGATCCCAAAATATGCTAGATTCGTTGGCTAATATGCAAGGGCAAATATTTAAATCACATTCTTGAACTTAGCTTAAAAGAAGCTCAAACTAGTCTTTTCTTTTCTTGAATTAATATCAAGATTTTCAAGAAACTAAATAAACATAAATCCTGATAAAAAATGTACATAAACTTAATAACAAATCTCAAATTGGATACCAATAAGACCAAGGTTTCATAAAACTCCATCAAGAATATATGAAATTATCATGGAATTTAACACACTTACAAGGTTTACAGTAAACTTTGATACTTAAAGGTTCATGGGTGAAAACTAGTTTCAATTTCTACAAATATTAGCAAAATAATTACTTTTGGGTGGCCTTACATACCTGAGAGGGGATTCTTCAAGAATTGAAGAAATTTTCTTGAAGGTTCTACCCGCTCTTAATCTTACGCTTGAAGTTTCTAGGGATCGTTTCTTGTTTTGAATTAATGAATGAATGGAAAAAATCATGTTTTAGGGACTAATTACAACTTAAAATGGATTAATTTCGAATATGCGGTCTGAAAAAAGTCGGAATTGCCCCTCCCAATTAAACAACCGAAATTGCCTCCCATTTGCACTAGTGCACGATGCGCACTAGTGTTAAAATCCACTTTTCGCGAAAACAACTTTTCATCAAATTTTTGGAAAACCACTAAGTGTGGTTCCGCGTTCCCTCCACATCGCGGAGAGGTAGCAAATTCCTCACTATTTCTGAAATTTTTGAGGAAAAATAATTCACGATTTTTTGAGTTTTTGTCTAGTCGAGATCATTTTTCGACTCGATTTTTCCACTGATCGCAAATTCGATCTCAGATTTGCAAATGGAGCATGGGATTACGGGGAAGGTAAAGTCTAGGGGTATTTTTGTCATTTCATGGGAGTGTTGTTGACACCCAGTATTTACCCTCAACAGTATAAATCAATAATTGAGCTTTTAATTTTAAAAATTTGATATAGTTAGCTTTCAAAAATGCAAAAATAATTTCCTCAAATAAATTTTATTTTATTTTTATCTTACTTTTTCTTTTATAAGTTATTATTTTATAGTTACTTTAATTATTTCAAGTTGTTAATATTAAAAGCTCTTCAATTAATTTGTATTAAATTTGTCTTGTAGTCGAATTAGGCAATTAAATTCGATTCGATTACATTTAATTGGCTATGATTCCAACCGAACGACCAATTTTTAAAACTAAAATCCCTTCCCTTAAAACCCATTTTTCAGCTCCATTTTATTTCTTTTTGGACCAATTGATCAGGCTAAAACCCCTCATATACCCGGCTCAACTCTTTATTTCAGCCAACTTACCTAACAACACACACACACACATATATATATATATATATTACTCCCTCACTACACACACAACAGTCCCATGCGCCCCCTTTTTTTCATTTGTTTTGGTATCACGGGTCCCCTTTCTCCTTTATGCGTTTCCCTTTTCTCTCCAGTGAAATAGCTAAGTGATCCAGCAAAGCTTCAGAAACCTAGCAAACTTCCAAACCCAAAACGATGCAAAACACCAACCCAACATTCCAGATGATGATAGTGACCAAACAACCCTCCCCAACGTCCGAATTTTGAATTTCGAATTCCCAATTTTGTTCAAGTTTTCCCCCTTTTGTCTCAACCTAAATTTTGTCTATAAAAGCTGAACTTTACTCATTGGCAAAGGGGGGATTTTTTTGGTCGGCTTACTCTCTCAGAAAACCAAAAGTTTCTACTGCTCTTTCTAAATTCTAGAATTCAAAGCAAATTAGAAATTTTAAATTTTTATCTTCTGGTATTCAAGCTCATAGAAGCCGAGGTGGATAACTCTCTTCGAGCTCCTCATCTTGGTTTGCTGCTCTAGGAAAGGTAATGCTCTCATTCATTTCTTTCACTCCATTTTCTGAGTGATTGTGTGTTCTGTCTCGAGTTTTGTCAAAGTAGTCGCTAGATTCTAATTGATTGTGAAGTTGTCATACTATGAATGTGGTTTGAATGCCACCATCATGTTGAAACATTTTTCTTTACCCGCTGTTGTGATAGTATTGTTGTACCATGTCTTGTTTTTGTCTTGTTTAGTTCATTTTTGTCAATGTTGTTGTTGTCCAGGAAGTGTTGATTTGATCTTAACTCTAGCCTTCACGTTGTTGCGTCTTTCGTTCCCCTCTTACCACGACTTGTTAAATTCCAATGTTCGTTCTACAGGTTTGCTTGATAAATATGTAACGATTATTCTGTCAAACTCTTAGTATTTAGCGTTATGTATATTGTTTGGAAAATCATTTTGCCTTACATCATATTTTGAAGAACATACCCAAAGTTGTATGTATTTTTGTATAATCTGATGGCTGTTTCAAGTGGAAAGCAATTCATTGGCTATAAATGTGACAAGGATTTCATTTGCTATTTTCCTCCTATTTACTGCATACATGCCTTCTCCATGATTTCTCCTCTCATATGTGGAGAGTTTAGGTGAGATTTAATAAGTTTTGTTTTAGTTCAAGATTTTTCTATTTGCTGGACCAAATTGATATATATTGATTCTTATGTACCCCCTTTTAATTACATAAGTTGTATAATTTAGTCATGGGTGTGAGTTAGAGCTGGCATTTCTGGAATCGAAAGCATTTCTTGGATCACTGTTTGATTTAGCCATTTCACTGTAATGATATGAACTTTTGTTTTGTGTTGATACCCTCTTTGAGTGAGGTTTTTCCTTAGTCTTGAAGACCTTTCTCCATTGTTTTCTTGCCATTCTAGATAAATGTTCGAGCCAATGGTTGGAAATTTAACATTATTTCTATGTTATTGTATGTTAAATTATATGCTGCCAGAATACTTGGTTGATCCCTTTTCTCTCTTGTTGTGCATGAAATCCTCTTCGAGTTCGTTTTGGACTCCTCCCTTGCATATTCGTGAATTTCGTGTCGTCCCATCCTATTCGAGTCGTTGAGAGGCTGGTACAGGTTAAGAAAGGCTGCTGGACATATTTTCAAAGCAAGAAGAGGCCCACATACACCTGTATACATTGATAAACATTGGATGTATACAGAGGAGATGTTGGTGGAAAGCAAAAGGAAAACCAAAGCATATACACTGAATATCAGTGCATATACTACATGGATATACAGGCAGAAATAAAGCCACTGAAAAGCCCAAAAAATTGCAGCAACTCCCTTTGGTGGAAATGGGTCAAAAGCCCAAATCCTTTAACTCTCTTCTTTTATTTTATTTAAATGTTGGTGTTTATGTGAATACTAACTTTATTATTTAGCTTAACTTAATTAGATTCCCCAAACGACGAATTATTTTGTGTTAATTCTTTTGTTGGCGATTGCGTGTCTTACTTTATTTTAATCATTTTCAAAATTCTGATTTATTTCAAAACAATCCAAGTTATCGATCTCTTTTCAAAAATGAGTTATTTTGATTTCTTCATAAATCTAATTTATTTAATAAACTTTTACTCAAATTACTTTATATTTAGTTCTAGAGTAAATTTTTTTTGAATAATTAGTCAAATTAAGTTTAATCATCGGATAACCGCATGTTAGCGGCTATTTTAAATACATTCTTAAAATAGTAATATGAACTCTTACTCATTTTCTCTGAAATTTTAGGACTTATCTTGTTAAAGTCTCAAGATAGTTTAAAGTTTTCTTAATTTTTTTAAAAAATTAAGTGGCGATTCTGTTTTCTTTTTTTTTTTAAAAAAATTGATTTTTTCTTAAATTAATTAAGTCTAAACTGATTTTTTTCCTTAAAAAGTTATTTTCACGATTAATAAAAATGGCGACTCTGCTGGGCAATTTCAATTAGGTTCTAACCATTTGATTAGATTGTTTGACTAACTATTAGGTTTTGTAATAATTACTTTCTTATTTGCGCATTATCTATTCAAATTTCATATTTTATTTGTTCTTACTTGTTCATGGCATATTTTCGCCAGCTGGCAATTGGAATGCATTAGGATAAGGGCGGTTATGTAGTTATCCACGGCTGTCCCTTTAGAAAAACCTTAAATATTTCTTTGGAAATAGTAAATGGGTAGTTGGTTTGCGGTCAGTCCAACGCCATTTGCTATTTCACCTGAAGTTTGTCCAACTCGGGTCCCAAGTCAAATTGAAATCAATTCTTAGTCAACCTAAGACAGAGCGAAACCAAATCCCCACTTTTAAGCATCGACCTAGGTTGACCCAATACCTAAGGGGTATTGGGCTCATTAGTGAACCACCAAAACGTGTCAACGGTCCTAGACCCAACAACACATCATATTGTGTGACATTTGAAAGGTGTATGTGTTAATGACCATTATTGTCTCTTGGGGGGTCCTAACCAAGCCTTTTCGTATGTATGACTCGCTTTCTCAAATTCGACATGGTCGTAGAAGCACCCCACAAGCTGCAACTATTGTGGAATGACCTTAAGGTAGACCACAAAAGGGAATTGAAAAAACACATAGGATAGCTGACCTCACTTATGGGAATGGCCGCTTACCCGGAACTGATAGAGGTCCTCGTTGGGTATTGGGATCCTGAAAAGATGGTGTTTCATTTCAGAATGATGGAAATCACTCCTACCATCGAGGAAATTCAGGATGCTATTAATACCGTTGGAATGGCGAGTAAAATGAGAGTTAAGAAGGAAGAAAATATATTGATTCCCAGCAAACCAACTGGGAATCAAATTATAGAGTACCTCAGTCTCAAGCAAGCTGATTGGGTACATAAGTCGACTATAGCCTTCAGAGATATCTATGATCGTTTTGGACACTCAAGCTTCTACCTGACCTTTAATCAAGAGTTCAAATCGTATCGGAAGTGTGATGTTATGTGACCTTTAGCTTTCGTCGCTACACTATTAAGAGTCATCATATTTCCTCAGGGTCCGAGCCTCAGCATCAACAGTAGAATCATCATGGTTGCCCATACCGCCTTCCACGGACCCGAAGCATAGGGAGTGACGAAGTATTATTCACTCGCACCAACCATCGTAGCAGTATATGTACTGTGCCCTCGGAAAATGTAAAAATTGGCACCGTTATTTCCAAAGGTGTAATTTGCTCCTTCAATGGTGGATAATAAGTCATTTGCTCAAGAGAGAAGGGACTCAAGATCTCCCCACATTGGACAATCACGACCCTCTCCTAGGGCTTTATGATAGAATGTATTGGGGAGACTTTGAAGGGAAAAGGACCCGTGAAAGATGGGCCCAAATCTTTTTCGAGTTAGGAGAGGACATTATTCAATGGATGTATGATTGGTTCATTTCAAAAGAAGTCGTGACTCGGGGTCATATGTTGCCATTTTTGCCACATCCAAGAATTCGAGTTATCCAGCCATATGCGCCTTTTTGGGTTTTGAGACAATTTGATAAAAAACAGATCGCACCTCCCACTATGCACATGAATATCTATGTATTTGATCATGGAGACGACAGGGTCCCAAACGCGGGTGACATATTGAAAGAGTGGAAGAAACCTTCAAGGCTAGCCAAGAGACTATTACTGAAGACCGATTTAATGCTTGATATGTGGATGGATACAAGGCTTGGTTAAAGCAGGATTTGCAAGACCTTGGGTTCTCAGTTCGGAATCTCTATCGAGGTTTGGAAGATATAGAATCACAATTAAGGGTAGAGCTTGGGAGGGTTAAGTACGAAGCTAGAGAAATGTAGGAAGCCTTCCTTCGAAAGTAGGAAGAAGACAAGCATACCATTAAGAGTCTGACCTAAGAGTTAGAAAACTTGAGAAGTGGACTTACAAAGATGGATTCTTGAATGAATACCCATGGAGAAAGCGTCAGATATGAAACTTGGGAGGAGAAAGGTCACAGATACGATGGTTACTGGTTTACGGCTCAATATGAACTCCACAACATCATGGGACAATCAAAGAGGAGCAGAATGGAAGAAAAGGACCCTCGGGAGCATCAAGCTAGTATCGCCCCTGCGAGGGTTTGTTTTGATGTATTTACTTTTAGCCTATGTGTGGGTTTGAACTTTATCTCCCCTTCGTGGGACGACTTTATGTTTACTTTGCTTGACCCCTGCGTGGGCCTTTTTATTTTATGTATGCCCTGTCCCGGAACTGTTTCCCATTTACTATAAAGTTGTTTCCTTTATATATGGGATTTTATATTGGGGCAATATAATGGCCTGTTATGCATACACATTTCAAATACGTTAGGCCTACCCCTGGCATAAAAGGGCCACCTGCATTTAGGATGCGTAATAACTATTTTTGTGCTATTTGCTATGACTGTTTGTTTGGTTATGTTGTTTTATTTGGGTAAAATTCTAACCACTCCTTTTTAAATTTTTCTAGAGCTACCTAGGCACAAATCCCACTCACTATCAAATATACGACCAAATAATTCTTTGAGTCTCAAGTTTCTCAACAAAGTCCTAATTCCTTAACCCATTTTTTAAACTTTCATTCTTTTATCTCAAGAAAAGTTGGATTTGCATTCAGGATGGAGAAAAGCCAAAGTGCTAAGAGAGCGGAAGGCATATTGAGAAAGATGCAAGGACATGTCACTTGAGAGGTTCCGGGATTAGGGGGAGTAGACCAAGACACCAAGATAATGCTTTCCAAAATAGTTGAAGTTGATAAGGAGATGAAAAGTACCAAGGACAAAAGAGCAAGTCTGAGTAAGGCAAGTCAAATACTCGAAGAATATTCATCTAATCTGGAGAAATATCTTGGAAACTTAATAGATCGAAACACAGAAGTGGATGTGGAACTCAAGGCCACCCTGGAGGTAATAGCCAGGCTGAAGCAAGAGAATCCCTATTTTGTCCTCGCAGGACCAAGAAAAGAGGCTGATAAAGGAAAGGCTGATGTCCCATCAAAGGAATGGTTCAAAATCAAGTATGAAAAGGAAATCAAAAAGCCGGCAGAAGAAGTCTCAGTAGAGGCATTTTATGTTTCTTAGCAAAATTTGTATCCTGTATTTTTCATTTTCGTGTAATGAAGTCTATTTGAACCAAGTTATTCCTTGTATTCTCGAACAACATAGGACCTGATTTCTCCTTGTAAGATAAGTAGGCAGCCTTTCCAGGCCTGACCCCTATTCTTCAAAATCTTATTTTCCCCTTTTTTCACTCTCAACGACAGATACAAGAAGACCTTGACTCAACGCAAGTCAACCGTACTGACACGCTATTTCCAAAAAAATCATATAGGTAAAATCCTGGCTATTCGCTATATCTTTTGTACTTGTGGGCTAGTTTACCTCTGAATAAAACAACAATTGTGTGTTTATTGATTTACGTGTGCTATCTTGTATTTCCTGTTAATCTAAGGAAACTAACATAATTGCTTTTTGAGTGATTTTTCTTCCAGGTGATTAGAATTGATATGTGGATGATTATCCGCTTTATACTAATGCTTTTTTCTTTATGTAAAGGTTTTGCTTTCCTCTTTATCCCTGAAAGGTCGATTTTCATTGGCTTCAAACTAGCGGATCACCCATACTTCACAAGGTCAAAAGCTCGATCATCCACCAATATGACTGATTCAGATACATTCGATCAAAATGGTTTGGGACTTGTTACTGTTCCGAGAGATGAACCAAACTTCGGATGGAAGGGACTCAATCCCTTACGATGAACAAATTTTTCTAATTTGGGCAACAAATGGTCAATATGCAAAGTGAAATTGATCGACTTCGAAACCTCACTAAATTGTCAATCAGCCTAAATACACAAATTCCTGAGCGCGAAATGAATTCAACCATCTCACCACCTTTTCTACCTGTTGAAATTTCTCCACCGAATCCTTCCCTTCATAAAACCAACCAAACTGCTTCCAAACATGTTACCAACCTCAAACAAGTGAATCTGCCACAAAGTAACTCACAACAAACCAATCCATCACCCTCCACTACATTTACCCAAACTCCACTTACCCAAACCACCTCATTTACCAAACTCCACCTGCCCAAACTACCCCACTCATCCAAACTATACCACTCACTCAAAAATACCAAGCGACACAACACATACTAGTGGCACATACTGCAATTTCTAACACGCAATATCTGCCACAAGTATATGTAGCGGAAGCTCAACCTTTTGTTGTCTGAATGCCATTCATGCATGAAGTTGACCCATATGAAGAAATGGGAAGAGAAACAAAGTCAAAAGCAGATGAAAACGTAGCAAGAGAGATTCGTAACTTGAAGAAAGCATTCAAAATATCCAAGTCCATAAGGGATATGAAGGGCTTGGATATGAGGATTTGTGTGTTCATCCTGATGTTGAGTTGCCTGTAGGATACAAGATACCAAAATTTGATGTGTTTGATGGGAAAGGAAATCCTCGAGCTCATTTGAGGTCGTATTGCGATAAGCTAGTTGGAGTTGGGAAAGATGAAGCTATTAGAATGAAACTGTTTATAAGGAGTTTGACAGGAGAAGCCCTTGATTGGTACAGAAGTCAAGATCCACATAAATGGTGAAGTTGGGGTTTGATGGTGCAAGGGTTCATGCGTAGGTTCAAGTTTAACACTGAGGCTATCCCAGATAAGTTTCATGTGATAAAGTTGGAAAAGAAGTCAACGGAGTCTTACAAGGAATATGCTATGCAGTGGAGAGAAGACGCCGCAAAAGTTCAGCCTCCGATGACAGAAAGTGAAATGACTTCTCTATTTATACAATCTCAAAAGGATGCAACTTACTATGAGAAGATGATCAGTGTGATGGGACAAAAGCTCTTTGAGGTTGTCAGAATGGGAGAGTTTATTGAAGAGGGCATTAAAACGGGAAGAATCACTAACCTGGCAGCCCTATAAGCAACAAGTAAGGCAATCCAATCAGATTCAACTGGAGGAGCTCTTAAGAAGAAGAACAAGGACGGTGTGTTTGCTTTCATGACCATCCAGGAACGTAGGCCAAAACAAATATTAACCTACAAAAATCCACTACCACAATCCTCATGCTATAGTCAGTACACCCAAATTCCTCAGCTTATTACCAACCTTCACTGCCCCTTATGCAGTTTATGTTATCCAACTAACATATTATCCACCCCGAGTGCCCACTTATCCAAATACACCTCAATATCAACCTATCCATACATCTCAACCCTATTATCCGCCACAAACCCGTCCATTAAATACACCTAGGCCCCGCCCAAACTTCAAAAAAAGACCAGCCAAAACCTATACCCCTCTAGCTGAACCTTTATCACAAGTATATGAAAGATTAAGAGCCACAGGAGTATTGCAACCAATCCAAGAACGAATCCTCAATCCCTTTCCAGGATGGTATGAAGATACTAAATACTGTGCTTATCATTCTAGAGCTGCTGGACATGATACCGAAAGTTGCCTTACTCTTAAAGATAAAATTGAGGCACTAATCAAAGAAGGAGTCATTAAGCTCAAAGGTGTTGGTCCTAATGTAAACAACAATCCTCTGCCAAAAGAGGAGAATGTTGCGACATCAACTTTTATTGCTCCCATAATAACAGTCCAAATATGAGCACCAATTGAAGTGGAATTTCTTGATCCCAAGCCTCAGATCACCATCTCAGTTGCTCAACCACCTTCTTTTGACACTAAAGCGGTTCCTTGGAATTACTCAATCGATGCAAAGGAAAAAGGAAAGGAGAAAATCGTTGTGGTGACTGCTGCTGCTGGAATGACAAGATCTGGACGTTGCTATGCCCCTGAAAAAGTTGCACGAGGAGGACTAGTTAAGAAAAATAACCAAAAAATGGTAGTTACGGAGGCTGAAGTGGAGGATTTTTGGAGGAAAATACCAACGAAGGAATATTCCGTTGTTGAACAGTTGAAGAAAACTCCAGCCCAAATTTCTCTAATGTCATTATTGATGAGTTCTGCAATTCATAGGAGTGCTTTGGTGAAAGTTCTGACTTAAGCTTATGTTCCTGCCGAGACAATGAGCGAGAGTTTTTCAACCATGGTAGGACAAGCTTTGGAAGCTAATAAAGTTTCTTTTTATGATGATGAACTTCCAATTGAAGGCCTGGGGCATAACAAAGCTTTGAATATCACCATTAAATACAGGACAAGTTTATTTCTAGAGTTTTAATTGATAGCGGTTCTGCTGTTAACATATTCCCCTTCATCACACTTCGAGCTTTAGGGATTGATATAAGAGAAATTCGAGAAATCCATGTGAAGGTTAGAGGTTTGACGGGGCTCAAAGGGGAGTCATTGGAGAAATTGATTTGCCATTACAAATTGGACCCGAGGAGTTTATGGCGAAATTTCAAGTGTTGGATATATCTGCTAGTTACAATTGTTGCTTGGAAAGCCATGGATCCACATGGGTGGTGCGGTCCCTTATACTCTACACCAGGAAATAATTGTTCACAGAAAAGGTAGTAATTCAATGTATCCTAACAACTAGATCCCTGTGATTAAGAGTTTGGAAGAGCTAGATGGATCTATATTCCATACTAGGGCAATTATGTGTTCCACTCAAGTCGAAAGGTTGATTGCCACGTGTGCTTGTGATGATGGGTTGGGAACTGCTTAAAAATGGTTTTATGCCCATTCAAGGGCTTGGAGTGAATTTGGATGGAATAGTAGAACCTATTCAGTTGCTGGTCAGAAACACACCTTTGGTCTAGGGTACGAGCCTACTTTTGAAGAAGCTTCCACGATAAATCCCAAAAGAACAAGTGACAGTCCTTTACCACAGCCGATCCCACCTTTGAATCAGTCATTCTTCAAGGCATCTTTTTCACAAGGATCAGAAGAATCTGCTGAAGATAACCTCGTGCAAGGACTCAAAAACCTATTCATTGAAGAAGCAGAATACAGTGTGATTGTGGAAGATTGCACCAAGACCCTGCCATATGGGATGTTAAGCCTGGAGATGCTTTGAACAATTGAACTTGTAGCCCGTCCCTGACTCGTCGGGAATCTTGGTAGACGATTGCATTAGAATCTAAACAACATGATTCAAAATTGAGGCCTGGATCATGTTTATGAACTTTATGTGTTTTCCCTCCATTTTTGAAAGATCAAATGTTAAATCTAAACTATGTTCTGCTTTAAATTTTTTTTTAAAAAAACTACTTTTGTTTCAAATTTTAAATTTTGTCCTTAAAGTCATTAAGATTATTTTGTTCTTCTTCTCTCTTTCAGAAGGGAAACTATTAAAACTTCTAATACTGAAAATGTCACATATTATGAAACAAGTGAATGAACCTCATGTAGCGAACAAGTTTTTGCAGAATACAAAGATGTGTGAATGAAATGAGACAATAAATTTGGGAGATTCAGAAGCGAAAAAAGAAACAAGATTCAGCGTCTATTTGACTCCAACTCAAAAGAAAGAGCTCATCGATCTATTGAGATAATATATGGATGTGTTTGCATGGTCTTATGATGATATGCCGGGGCTAAGCATAGACATTGTTTCACACAAGTTGCCAACCGATCCATCTTTCCCCCTAGTAAAGCAAAAGCCAAGAAAGATCAAGTCGGATCTAAGTCTAAAGGTTAAGGAAGAAGTCTCCAAGCAATTTGATGCCAATGTCATTTGAGTCACGGAGTATCCCACTTGGCTGGCCAACATAGTGCCAGTGCCGAAGAAAGATAGAAAAATCAGAGTATGTGTAGATTATCGAGATCTCAACAAGGCCAGCCCAAAAGATGATTTCCCTTTTACAAATATTCACATACTCATTGATAATTGTGCTAAGAACAAGTTGCAGTCATTTGTTCATTGCTTTGCAGGCTACCACCAGATTCTCATGGACGAAGAAGATGTAGAGAAAACAACATTCATCACACCTTGGGGGGTGTATTGTTATCGGGTGATTCCTTTTGGACTCAAAAATGCAGGGGCGACATACATGAGAGCTATGACTACCATTTTTTATAACAGATTCATAAGGAGATTGAAGTCTATGTGGATGATGTCATTATCATGTCACGAAAGAACTCAGATCACATAGCGGATTTGAAGAAATTCTTTGATAGGTTAAGGCAATACAATCTGAAATTGAATCCTGCAAAATGCACATTTGGTGTCCCTGCCGGGAAATTGTTGGGTTTCATTGTGAGTAGAAAGGAAATAGAATTAGATCCTTCAAAGATAAGGGCTATTCAAGACTTGCCTCCTCCAAAAAGTCGAAAGGATGTAATGAGTTTTCTTAGTCGCCTTAATTACATCAATCGATTCATTGTACAATCAACTGTAATTTGTGAGCCGATCTTCAAGTTGCTAAAGAAAGATGCTGTTACCAAATGGATAGAAGATGTCACAGTCCCACCGAGGGCCGTGACTAGTGCCCGATAGGGACACCTACCCATGCATATACATGAACATCCCATTTACCTAAACT
>JAPFFP010006969.1:0-17546 GCA_026153255.1 Solanum medicagineum
GTAGGACTTAAGAAGCTAGCAGGTGAGTCACCTACTTGCTTAGCTTAAATTTGCTAGCTAAACGGAGACGAGGCCCGCCGTCGAATTTGTCCAAGTCTGATTATGAATAAAGTCCGTGTTAAGGGTGTAACTTTAGCTTGTGTTTTAGCATCATAAATGGACTTTATTTTCAGGCCAAGATGAATAATAAACGGGCCCAAGTACACCACAACCCCACTTGGTTAATTGCGCCCAAACTAAGTGAAGAGGAATTTGAAAAATGGGAAGCCAAGGCCCATCAACTTTGAGACCCATTAAAGCCTAAGTGTAAGGGCTAAGCTGCTGCATCACAAGGTTATTAATATGTGTTAATATGTGGTCAAAAGTTCAAAAGAAAGTCAGCCAAATATACTCTTTAAAAAGGGCTCAAAACAACACCTTAAGTCATTTTACTTTGGAACAATTTTCAGCTTTCCTAAAGACTCTTTTTCTCTCTTTACTTCACTTCACAAGGTAGCCTATACAACCCTCTAGGGTTCTTGAAGGAAACCTGAATCTTAAAGGCTAAGGTACATGGAAATATCCATGTATTTTCTATACTTATCCCATGACAAACAAGAAATATATGCTAGTTGTGCTTGCTGAAATTATTGGACAACATGTGTTCCAACAGGTGTTGTACATTTTTTCTTGTTTATTTGGAAGCTTTTCTCTTTTTGGATGGATTGATTATGTAGGGAGGTTACTATTCTTAATGAGTATTGGTTCTATAATGATGTATAAAGGCTGCTGCACCATTTTTACGGTCCACGAAAGTGAGTTCTTGTGTGATATCATAATTGCACATGTAATAGGAACTTGTGAGAGCTGATGGATGGAAAGCTATTGCCTCACGTCCTTCATGACTACTTTAGTAATGTTATAAGACTGTTTTTGTGTATATATATTTTGAGGAATGTTTGGGTAAAGTTGAAACAGGTTCGGTATTGTCGACGTCAAAATGTAGCGAAGGGATGTAACGTTATGCTGCCCATTTGTATGTTGTGTAGAATTGTTATGTGTTGTGCCTTGTGGGCTGTTGTAGAACTGTTATGGCACTGAAATAGGCTGCACACGATATGCATATGACAATGTGTATTAGAAAATAAGGATTAGGGGAGGAAAGGTTGAAAGAATATGCTCGGGTTTACGATTATACGCTTGCTGCCCGTATGTTGTTTTCTTTATGAGATTGGGCTGCCAAGATGTATCTATTGGCTGCTAATGCTAGTTTTATCACCTAATAAGTTGTATATAAATATTTGGAGGAAGGGAAGGTTATCTCGAGGTAATAACGAGGTCGTATAGCAAGGTATGTAAGGCTACTTGATTTCGTATTATTTTTTATGAAACATAGATCCCTCCTTGGCACATAAAGGCACTTACCAACTCCGACACAACTATTAACCATGTCTCAACTCTTTCACATGTTCATATGCTCCTAAACATAGTCACCTTTAAATATTCATACATACTTGGATACCAAGATACACGAATGCATTCTACTAAATAAGGTTCATGTGTTGTTCTACCTCCTATGTATTTCATTGTTTGTGTAACTTACTCCTTTCATTATGGTGTTGTCTTTTGTGATTATTTACTTGTCATATGTTGTATCTACAGTCCTACAACTCCAATATTACGACCACCAAAAGAATCATCCCAAAGGTAATTGAAAGATAAAATAAAGTATATTGCTTATTGTTGGGTGGTAACCCGAGGGGTGGAAGAATCACGTAGCCAGGGTCGATCCTATCACGGGGGGTAGCCCAAGGCGTTAAAGGAAAAGCCTAGCCAGGGCTGATCTCGATATAGATTTACCACTGGTCAGCTGGTCCTTTGTGTTACATACTGTGTACAGACTATACAATAGAGGGAAAATAATAAAAAAAACATAAAGTACATGATCTTACAGTATAACTGAAGGTGGTCTCTTATCCTACACCAGTGCGTAGTCTCATTTGAGTTGCTAGTTCATATACAGTATTTCATGCCTTATATATTCAGTACATTATCTCATACCGACGTCCCTTATGGGGGACCTGCATTTCATGCTGCAGGTACAGGTGCTAGTAGATCTCCCCAGTAGGAGTACAGGATATCCAACTGCTGTTACCAAGCTCCAGGTTGATTCGGAGCTTTGTGTGTCTAGAGCTTATATTTTTGTATTGTATAGTTAGTCGAGGCGGGGCCTATCAAGACCCTTATCAGATACTTTTCCTTATTTAGAGGCTTTGTAGACTATGTAAACTAAAGTGTGGTCATGTCTCATACTTTAGACACCGTGGCCCCAACGGCCTAGCCATATGTATTTCCTTTTGGCTTGTTATTACTGTGTACTTTCTTAAAGACATGTTGAATGTAGAAATCCCTCATATTATGTATAAAAAGCGCATACATATAGGTTGGTTCTTCCTGGCCTTATTGGCAATGGGTGCCAGTCCGCGTTAATGGGACTTTGGGCGTGACAATAAGAAAAACTTCAATCTAACCAAAATGACTCACACAAGGCTCGCATCCTGAACTAGTAACCAACAGATGATTCCACAAATTATTTTGACCCTATCTTGTAGATGAATCTTCTGAGCAACGCTTCATCCTCCAATAAAACCCAGAACTATAAATCCTAAAGCAACCAAGGGAAACTACCATTCTAATTCTACTTCTCAACATCAACCTCAAAAACTACCGCCACCACTGCAAAGAACCGACTATAAAATTAACAAGGCACACCAAAGAACCACACTCCCTTATCTTCAATTAATCATATCCATCAACTTCAATTAATCAAAAGAAAAGAATTTCAGGAAGGTCAAATAAACGAGTCACGACACCACTACCAAAGAAAGACCATGCCAAAGAAAAAAGTGATCAACTAGATCTATCATGATTTATCCAAATCTACACCACCCAAGGTCATCTGCTAAACTGACTATGTCTAACTATCTAACCAAAAGGTTACACCTATAATCACACCCTATTCTCAGCAGCAACCTAACACTAGCTAATAATAACAAGCAATAAAGAATAACCATCTAAACTAAGCACAATAGGAAAGCCGAAATGAAAAATCAATCAAGATAGCAAAATTAAGCACAAGATACAAGTACTTTCTACCACTATATCAAATGTAAATCCAATATCAAACTGATACACTACTAAAAGAAATCAACTACAACACTAAAATACATACAGACAAGTCTAGGTAAAGCTAAAAGAACAGTCATAAAATAAACTTGATAAGTCAAGTAAGCATCCGATGGGTATAAAGACCCCAACACCAAATAATACTAGCAAAGAAGTACTCAGAAATAAATTTACGCAAGCAGAATTAATACCTAGAATTTGTCCTCTATTCGACCTACATAAGCATATAAGGAATCATGATCAACCCCAAGTTGAGAACCCAATCTATCTCCAGCAACACTCTGAGTACCATCTCTAGACGAATGCAACATGAACCCATGAGACTGACTTGGCTGAACAAGTTGCCTAATGATCTCACACTAGGGACATACTTTAGATCGATGGTCTAACTCCCCACACATGTAGTGAGGTCTAACAATTCTAGTCTAGGGAGTAAAAGAAGAAAGCAATGCCTGCTAGACCAATATATACCTGGGACACTCTCGAGACTAATGATCAAGCTCACCGCAATCATAATAATCTTGGGCAGAATGACTTGTAATAATGTGACCATAGTATGTATGAAGTGAGTTGGAAACCCTCGACTCTAGCCTGAGCTAGAACCACCCTGACCTGACGTACCCCTATTGAAACTTTGGCAGATCTATCATGAGAGTCCTTGCTCCTAAAAACTTGTGAACTATCTCTAATATCCAGGGGACCACCCCAGCAAATTGTATAGAGGCCCCACAACCCTAAGTATATTGTGCATATTGCTAGTGATGTATGATCACTGAACAATCTCTAATAGGGTGGCCTTGTACACTACACTCATGACACTTCCCACTAAAAATGTCATTCTAAGAAGACTCTGATACAGTAGAAGAAGTCCCCTAACTAGAGTGTCTAAGATGCAAGTGTCGAGAACCCAAACCTAAACTTCGTCTATTACGAGAACGATAACCTATAGCAGGACCTCTTAGCATTATTACTATAAGGCTGATGTGTCAAGAAAAAATAATACCATCACCAATCGGATAATTACCACTAAATGTATCAAGAAATGCCTACTTCGCCACAACTCGAGCCTAGGACCTAGTCATAACATGATGAACGGGGAACTAGAGGTACCTCATTCAAGTCATTTTAGCATTCATTAAGCATTCATAGGTAATTAACAACATAGTGGAGAATTAAATATTGGGAAATGGGACTAAGGGAAACATTGAAAGTTTAGACGTTAAGGTAACATCTCAACAAAGCTCATTGTCTAAACATACCACCCTACAAACAACTAGGAGGGACTAAAGCATAATCATGGTTCCTCTCAAATATAAAAGACATAAAAAAAAGATTGAAAGTAAAAGCCTCCAATCAACAACTATAAAGACATGATCATCTCCAAAATATATGGCATGAATAAAGAAGGTGAAATCTCCAAACTAAGGGTTCAGTAAAGCTACTAGTCTTGGTCGCCAAAGCTAGCCATGAGCCGGTAGAGGAAGTGAAACATTGGTCACTACATGGTGACATCATGGAGGTAATACATGTGTTAGTACATTAGAATGTACTAAATATGTGAGATATAGTACAAACATGAAATTGTAATGTCATCATGCATGAAATTGTAATGCCATCATTCATAAAATTCAGAAGTTTCTATGTATGAGATTGTAATTCTATCATCCAAACATGCTTAAACATGATTAAGGGATAAATCTCAATATAAAGTAAAATCAATGTATTATATGAAACATATGTGATGGAACGAAGAAACCAAATCATAAACTTTGTGAGAGAAAATTGTAACCAACATATAAGACCATTTGAGCTAGTACATAGAATCCAATACAACCCTTACCTTGGCAAGGGTAGACCACTTGCTGGGTGGAACTCCATCAACTTAAGCATGCATCTTTATTTAACATTTATGAGTTTTGTGGATCCACTAGCCTAAGCTACAAGGTCCTTATGGTGGCACATAGTTAATGGTATAAGGCATTACTACTAGTGTTCCCCAATCAAACTCCACCTTAATGTCTCATTCAGTGCTAAGTCAATCCTACAGAATACTCAAACAAAAACACTCAGTGATATGCCGATTATTCCTAATCATTGCCCTTGTATCAACTCTATTGACATCTGATCTCTATGATATTTAGTGATGGGAAACTCGATCGCTGAAGCAATTCGGTGATTCCTTGACCCTTCTAAGCAATTCAGTGATTCCTTGACCCCTAAAAGGCATTCCTTGACCCCTCTAAAGCATTATTTAGTTATTTATTTATCTTTGGACTCTTGGATTTTTTTTAAAATCTCAATTTCAGTAGGGTATATAGATGTATTTTTGTTGCTCCCTGTGGCCCTATATGCATGCTCTAATTTGGATAGATTGATGTTTGATTTGCTTGAGGGAAAACAAAGGCTTAAGTTGGAGGTGTTGATGAGTCCATATTTTAGACTCATTTTGGGGATAGATTGCAAGGAAACATTGCCCTTATGCGCTATTAATTCCACCTTCTAACAAATATGCATGTGCTATGATAGAAAATGGTGTTAAAAGTGAACTAATGGACAAGACTTGGTGAAATTTTGGAAAGTGAGCAAAAGTGCGAAAAGGCAGTGTCGTCGACATACTCGGCGATCCGCTGACCACTCATGGAGATTGCTTATCATTGCAACAACCAAGGACCCAGATTAATTCAATAAGGCGATCTGATTCGATATTGCAAAGCATACCCGACGCCCGCCATATCACACAACTTATCACCTAAAGTTGCGCACCTAAAGCCCCAAAACACGGACAGAAAGGTGATATGATGAATATTTGGTGCATCGTCAAATAGGATCGACGGAGCAAAGAGATATCTCCTATTATTGCAGTGTATAAAGCTTTATAAAGATGTATTAGAAAGTGGTCAAGTGCATATTTGACGCATTGCGGGAGTTCTTGGCGATGGTCGGCCTTGACCACTGAACGATATTTCGCAGTATAAACTTTCACACATTTGCATGGAGTACATAAGCAATTTTAGAAAAGACATTGTACATCATATATTCATACTATATTTGAACAATTAGTCTGTAGGAGTAGTACATAAAACTTTCTTCTTAGAGTACAAGAGAAGTTAGGGTTTTGAGGCTTTTGGGCATCAAATTGGAAAAGATTGACAGGTGGTGATCAGCTAATTTGTACTTACTCTTGTTACCCATGACTTCTTCTGCTATGCGTGGTATTCAATCTTTAATTTCTAGCATGTGTGGCTAAAACCCCCATGTTGGGGGTGTGTTATTGATATGAGTCTTTGATTTATTTATTAGGTCCTTGATATCTTGACTTATCTGTAGTTGATTTGGGTGAATTTATGTCTATTCCTATGTTTAATCTATAATTTTATGGTTGCAAACTTGAGGTTTTACTTTAGATCTCTGATTGTTGCCTTAGCTGGAACTATTAGAGTGTGGAATGGATATAATGGCTAGAATCCTCTTGGGGTTTTAGTTGAAGTCCATAGCCATGGATTCAATGGCCAAGGTATTAGAAGTTTTTCTAAGACATCTTAGGCCAAGCATGTCCTCAGTGGTCCGTGTGTGATTTCTTAGCTGATTCATATGAAACACCCATGTATTATAGCTTTTGATTTGGGTTATAAGCAACCTAGCCTATTCACTTAATATCGACTCATTTAGTCAAGTATCTAGACCCATCTGGTAGACCAATTCCCATATTTTCACATCTCCAACATCTTCCCTTGATTGCTATTTAAATCGTTATTTAGAACTTGTTTAACTAAAATCTTATTTTGATTATTGCAACCCCCCAAATCCTACATTACTTGGTCCAACGAGTCACTTTTGCCTTGAACACCAATTCCTTGTGGGATCGACCCTAACCTCTAAAGTTTTGTAATTATGCTTATGACAACCGCCCCTTTTGCCTTTGATTAGTCTAGTTGAGTGACATCAGTGGTTGGTTTAGAGTAGGTTGGTGACAACCCCTAGTCATCAAAAGAGCTATGCTGATAGGCAAGTTTGACATTTGGAGTTCATGGTTGTTGTCATGATTCGGTTGAAGCTCTTTCCTTTGAAGGGTGTTATGAGATTTGAGAAGAAGGACAAACTCAGCCCGAGGTTTATTGGTCCTTTTGAGATTCTTGATAGAGTGGGAGAGGTGCCTTATACGCTTGCCTTGCCACCTAACCTTCCTTTAGTACATCCTGTATTCCATGCTTTGATGTTGCAGCTTTACATTCCAAACAAGTTGTCATGTGATTTCTATGGATTCAATTGAGTTGATCCCAAATTTGACTTATAAGGAGTAGCCAGTGGCCATTTTGGCCAGGCAAGTGAGGAAGTTGAGGATTAAGCCGATACCCTTAGTTATTTGAGCCTTCAGGTATGTCCCTTATCTTATGTTCAAGGACGAATATTATTTTTTTGTAGTGGATGATGAAATGACCTTGAAGGTCATTTTTGGTATTTTTGACCATATTATCATTTTGCCCTTCTCAAAAGTTGTATTGGATCATCTTGGTTGAGTCTAAAAGTCAATTTTTGAAAATCTAGTTAAAAGTTGGAGTTTTGCTAAAGAATGAGTTTTTAAAGGGTAAAAGTTGGAAACTTCAAGTATTGTGGTCATTTTGAGTTTCAAATGTCAGAATTCAATTATGTGGATTCCATTAGTTTCAAAATGCCGAAGTTGGTGTAGGAAAACTTGCAAAACTGAATTTGGAGTTAAAATGGAGATTTTAGGCCCAAAGTTGCATTTTCAGTTTATTTTGGATCATAGGTCGACTTTGGTGAACATTAGAAGTTCGAAGGCTCAGATCAAAATTTCGACAATTTTAGTGGTTTCAAGTGGTGAAATTAATGGTAAAAATGGCTCCGTTGCAATTTTAGAGCTTTAGAGAGTATTTTGACTTTTCGAGTGCTAAACTAGTTTAAGCGATCTTTCTCGAGTTCGGGGTCAAGGAGGTCTCGAATTTGAATTTTGATGGTTCCATTGAAATCAGAACATCATTTCTAGTATAGTTCCATGTCTGGTTTATGTTCACGAGGTTTTGAACGAGTTTCGTGGATCTAATCTGTGATTTTTGATGCATTGTTGTTTCTGGTTTTTAATTGTTTCTGTGCATCTACGATTACTTTCCACGTTAGCTCCTCTAGCTCCGCGTTTGTAGAGGTCAAATTATATAGACCTCTGCGTTCGTACCAAAGGGTCTACGTTCGTGGAGTGCACCCTTTCCCTTGGCCTCCGCATTCGCGAAAGTGACTCCCGCGTTCGCGGAGTACTGGCTTCTCTGGTCTCTGCGCTCATGGACAAAGCTCCACCTTGATGGAGCATTGATTCTTCCTGAACAGTGTCCAATTTAGATTATGGGTTTAGACATTTTCCCACTATTTTATATATCACAAGCTTCGTTCCAGAGGGGAACTTTAAGGTTTTTCAAGACAAATCGATTTAATAACTATTTTCTAACCTACTTCTTCAATTTTTATTGATTAAATTATGTTTTTTAACTTATAATTTTGGGATTTTAATTGGAGAATTCAGAAAATTTTTGAACTTTGATTTTTAATCTTTAATTGAAAATTCGTACTTCCTTTTAACTCCATTTTCGAAATGAATTTCACTGTTGAACTCATTATTACTTGGGAACATTTTTATATATTAACTTTTTGATTCCGGCTACTTATTCTGGCTTGAGATTTTTGAGCATTTTGCCGTTTTCATCCAAATTAATTGATTTTAGTGTTATTGATTTGTTATATGATTGTGATACTATATTTGAATAGATTTTGGTGATTTGGAGTATCGTAGAAAGCGAAAAACTTTGGATTTGACTTGAATCGAGACTTTATCTAAGGCAAGTAGACTTCTAACCTTTTGTTAAGTGTGATTGAACCTTGTATAGCCCTATGTGTGTGGAATTGAATACTTTGGGATAGAATTATATACTTGTAGGCTTTGATCATGCAGTTTTGGATTGGGTAATTGTTTAGATGGTGAAATTTTTACTTGTGAATTAATTGTGGATTCATTATACATGGAGATTGTACAATAATTGATGTGTACATTGAAATTCTGATGAAATTGGGATTATATTGTGAATACTGTGTACTTGTGAGTTGGGATTATGTTGTAAATACTATGTACTTGTGAGTTCTTTAGTTTTGATTAGTCAAATACATGATTCATATGGACATCTTACATACTTCATTTCCATGAACCTGACTATTGTGCTAATATTATGTGCTTGCTTGATGACTCAAAGAAAGAAAAGCCATTGGAACATGGTTTCAGCTAGAGAAAAAGAAAGAAAGAAAAGAAATGAAAAATCGAAGAGAAATGGTTTCAGCTAGATATGAAAGATAATGCTGAAGGGAAATGGTTCTGGCGAATACATGGTCCATGTGTATACCCCAGGGGTTCCGGTCTGATGTATTTGGTGGATGTGTATTGTTAAATAGACATGCATCACAATTATTTGACATTGCTTCAAATTGTTTACATCTCATGGCATTTTCTCCATCTCATATCACTCTTACTTGCAATTATTATATGAATTGCTTATGAGACTAGATTTCTTCCATATCATTTTACTTTCTTATACTTGGCCTTTTTGAGATTTGATGCTATGTGATGAGTATATCTATATCCGTGTAGTTTCTTTATATTATATACATTGTGCTGGAACTTTCTTTATATTGCTTTACTTTAGGTTAGCTTCCACTTGCTGAGTACCCTGTGGTTTGGTGCTCACCCTCTACTACATCTTTGTAGGTTGAGAGACCGGTCCTCCTTGCTAGTTTTTCTGACTTACAGGGTCGTGCTTCCAGATCATTCATGAGGTATCTGCTTATCTCCACCAGGCCTTCGAGGAAACCATTATTATGTTTTATTCTATTTGAGGATTAGATATTTGAGACATGTTTTTCTTTTGATTATTCTGCATTTAGAGGCTTGTACATGTGAGACCAGTTCTGGGTGGTTGTAGTTCCAAAGTCTTATACTATCTGTCTTATGAGACTGTTTCTATTTTCCATTTTATTAGGCTATTTCTATCTTCCACTTTCATTATTTTGTTGAGTTGTTTAGGGTTGGGATGACTTGCACTTGGTGGATTAGGTGAGCGCCATCACACTTGGATTTTGGATTGTGAAACCATAGCGCCTCTACACCCACAATCGCATTTACTCTTACCAAGAGATATACCAATATACTCTTACCTATGTATTGCATACATCAAGGTCTCATCTCACTTCTCCTTCAGGTCTATAACCTTAAACTAAACCAGTACAACACCATTATCATAATCAGGAACACTTGGTCTTTCTCATCAACTATAACTCATTTACTATCATCGAAATTGCTATTAAAATCACTGAAAGGGTTTTAAGATGAAAGATCATAAATATGATATATTGACGAAATCTGATCTTAAGAATGTTCATAACGTAATATCATCTCATTAGACCTTTTAGGTCCTATCATGATTTTATAAAACTATATATAATGTGAAACTCAAGTGTTATCTCATGTAACATAGGGCTAAAATCTCTTAGATCCATGAGAAAAGAAAAGAATTGCTGAATGAAGTTACCACTTCTCATCCATGTAATTTAACATGAATGAGAATCAACACGAGGTGCATGAGTCTAGGCCATGGGCATGGCACTAACACATAAGACAGTAATATAATATCACCTCGACTAAAGTATAAGAACATATAAGATGGAAAAACATTGATGTTTCATCCTGATCGACTCATTACTATTGAAAGCTTAAAGACTTACTTTAGATCATTACCTAATCATCTCCCCTTTTAGCTCAAAGGTCACCTTTCTAAGTCTGTGAATCAATTCTCTTTCTTTTTTATGAACTATAAGTACAACTCTCCATAAGATCGGTACTTCACTATCCATAAGAACATCTTAATTTGGTAAGAAAGGCAAGCTCAGTCCTCGTTATATTGGTTCATTTGAAATTATCAAATCTGTAGATTGATGGCATATGATTGGCTCTACTCCTAGTTTGTCTAGAGTCAATTCCATGTTCCATGTGTCTATGTTGAAAAAGTATGAAAGGTATGGAGATTACATCACTAAGTGGGACATAGTGTTGTTTGACTTGAACCTCCAATATAAGGAGGAACCAGTTGAGATTCTTGATTGGATCTCTGAATGTGGAGGACCAGGGAGATTAAATTTGTAAAGGTCTAATGGAGGCATCATCTGATTGAGGCAGTGACTTTGGAAATCGAGAATATTATGCGGGACAAGCACTGTCATTTAGGTGCTACTCTATTCTTACCTTAGCCTAGTTTTCCCTGTTTGATCACTCAAGAATGTGTGATGGGTACATTGGTATCTATTGTAACAACCTGATCCCATTATTATGGGTAGGTCAATATGAAAGAAAATTGATTCAGAAACTTTTGAGTAGTAAATTGGAAAATTTAAGCCTAAGTCAATTTCATATGAAATCTAAGTCATTTGAGGTAAAGAGAATCTGATAATGGATTGGGAGTTGGATTTTATAACTTTGATCATTCGAGTTGATAGCCAATATGATAAGGTGTCCCAATATATATTTACAAAACTGAATGCGGGCAAGTATATTACTACTTTCTTCGCTTTTCTACTAATTTGTTGTTAAGGGTAAGTTCATCGTTTCCATAACTTGTATTTTGTTTTCTATACTTTAAATTCTAGAGAGGATTGACACAGATAAGAATTTAGACCTGTAATTAATGGTGGTTAAAAAGCTTCAAGTTAGGGGAGATGTTCAAATTGGAAAGCTATGTTTCTTTAAAGTTCAAGGCTTGAATTGAGGTAGGTGATGGTTATATCGCCAAGTTATACCTCCTTTTAGAGGATAAAGCGGTCATTTTCAAGATATAATATCTAACCAAGGTTAGGGTTGAACCCAAGGGAATACATAGACTCAAAGGAACTTCATCAATAAGCAATTCAAGTAATTAACCAACTCAGTTTCCCGAAGTGGGGTTTTCAATGTTCAACAAGAAAATAAACTAAACTAACTATCACAAGAGATAATCAATAATGCATAGCAACTAGGGTATTGTGTTCCCCATGATTCCCCAACTTAGTATCCCTAGATAAACCAATTCAAATCTAGTGTATAGCATGCAGGATGGTAATTTAAATTTACCAAACCCTTTCGTCTAGGTGAAAAGTGAATTTCACTATATGACTTGGCCCATCTCCATAGTGTGCAATACTAACCATTACCTGTAAGTCCCAGTCAATCTCCCCTTGGCCCTGTTCAGCTGATTAGACGAGAACACATCATCGAATCCTGTCAATCAATCTCTTTTCCTATTCATTACTACCGGGATCAGGAAAGTAACACTTGGTAGGTTCTAATGTTGGACACCATTAGAAAACATGCAAAATGAAGAGAATTGATTAATAGATGTATATACCCAATCAAAGAATTGCAAAATATCTGGGTCTACTCTGTTAGATCTTCATGGTTCCCACAATCCTAGTTGTGGATTTAGCTACTCATGCTATGGGTACATGAAGAAATTATCAATTGAAAAAACATAATTAAGCACTTACCTAATTCAATGAGAATCAAGCAAATCCAATATTGATTGAGAATCACAAGACTTAAGATCAAATTAATTCACAAGTGTATTCTCCTCCGAGTATTGAGTTCAAAAAAGTACAAAACCCTAAAAGTATTTCCTAATAACGTACTCTATTGTACTGTCCTGAAAAATAACCTAAAAGTACTATTTATAGTAATTACAGAAAAACTGGTCTTAAGACTCTATGAAAGGTACTTACGACTCATAGTGTCTTTTACGAGTCGTAATCAGGGTCTCGTATTCAGCATCTTGAGATCTTGGACTTTTCTTCTACGAACCATCTTCAGGACTCATAAATTGATTTATGACTCGTAGGCTTCAACTGCTTCAACTGATCCCTCTCTCAAAATCTTCACGAAACCTATCTATATGACCCATCGAATGCTCTATGACTCGTATAGGGTCTCATGGACTTGAACTTCAGATCTCACCCTTCCCTGGAATTTGTCACGAAACTACCTTTTACGACCCATAGACTGCTTTATGACTCATAGAGGGTCTTGTAAATCACCAAAAACCAGAAAACTTTGCTATTTTTGCCCCAAAGTCATGCCAACCTGCTTTCTTGCAAAATTAAACACCAAAAACACATAATAACCATAAGTATTGCATTGGGAACACAAAAGATCCTAAGTTTTAGGAATCAAAAGTGTTGTATTTTGACAATACATCAACACCCTCAACTAAAAATTGTAGCTTGTCCTCAACCGATGACCAAATCTAATATAGACAATATAGTAACACACAGACCTCAACTCAATGGCATATATCACATACAATTCAAACTCAGGTACCCACACCAACTTTTCAAAACAAGATCAAATAGCTATTTAGCGAACCAAAGCATACCAGTGCATGTGACAACACAATTATGACAAGCAAGAGAATATCAACAATCCCCAACCATTGAACAAGTCAAGTACTGATAATGCAATGCAAGTGCCCTTATAGAAAGAAGTCCCATTTTTGACACTCAATGATGATTTCATATTCAGCTTTGGAACTATGCAAAAACACTCACTCTTACAAAAGATATTCATGCATGATAACTAAAACCAAAGGTTTTCCCCTACAGTCATGACTTAGACCTTCAACTAACTGGACTAGGATCACTTTAGGACTTTTTAGGCTTGTAACGTAGTCTCAGCGGGCTTTAGTATGATATTTTTGAATAGTGACTAATGACCGTCCTTGAAACTGCGTTTTTCTACACTTTTGCCTCACCAACTTTGTCATTTTTACCTTATTCTCCTTTTTTTCCTTATTCAAACTTTTTCGGGTACTTTCATCTAATTTTTCAGCTTTTGCCTTATTTTTACACTTCATTTTTCTTTTTGGCTCAATCTAAGACATCTTTCATTTTTCTTACACCTAGTACATGCTTTGTCTTCTTTTTCTCCCAATTTCTAACTCACCTCCTTATTTTTGTTCTTCTCCTTTACACCGACCACCCTCAACTTAGGCTTTTAGTCTGTAGTGAAGTACACAATATCTATTCCCTGAACTAGAGCCACTTTTAGTAGCCACCCTCAACTTAGGCTTTTTGCCTCAGTCAAGGTTAACAATGCTCAAGGAAAGACCAGGGCCAATTTCAAGGTTTTTTTCACTGGACAAGTTTAGACTAATTAGTTGTTTTAGAAAGAATTGGCACAAGTAAGGCTCAAATATTTGGAACAAGGGATAAAACTTCATTTGGTTGGTCATTTTAGGCTAAAGTGGACTAACTAAAGAACAAAGGCTTAAAATCTCTTCCTAATCCATTTAATGTCCAATCTAGCTTAGAGTAACAGGGCAAGTTCTGAATTAGCACAAAATATATTAATCTGGGAAAATAAGCTCACATCACATGGAATTGCACATATTATCAACAAGAAACTCACAAATCATGCTTCATATTTCAAATTACTCCCACTTATCAGAACAGATATTATCAGACACCTAAACATGCATGGTTGCCATCTAACTACTAATCAAACAATTTTGGTGGGTACCATTTTTCAAAACAAAACATAGTAACATGCTATATGCCCATAAGTTTTAGTACTATATGCTACAAATATTATCTAAACATCCTAAACATGCCGGCTCAACAGAAATTAAATATCCACGAGGAAAAAAAACACAGGAAAAAAAATCTCGGGATCAAAATTTGGGGTAATTATTGACCATAGGCTACTCAGACTTCACTAAGGTACATAACTACCTACACCCTATCAAAAAAGATGTGCATTGTCCCCAATGTACAAAATCAATCAAAATTAGAATGTAAGATCAAAAACATACGTAGGCTCCTAAGCGCCATGGTCCACCTTGGGTTGCCACCCAAGCAACGCCTGATTCATTATCGTGGAATGACTTAAATATCATGAGTACTCAGACTTCCTCAAGATCTCATTCTTCAACTGTCTTGATCTCTTCCACGTTTCATGGATTGACTCTTTGGTCATTTACTGTGAAAGTACCTCAATTTTGTCTCTCCAATTCAATGGCCCCATGATCAAAGATTCGTGCTACCGGAAAGGGTCCTAACCATCTGGATTTGAGCTTCCTGGGGAACAACTTTAGTCTGGAACTGAAGAGTAGCACCAAGTCCCCTGGTGTGAATTGGTTGTTTTCTATGCGATGGTAATGTCGTACCTTCATTCTTTGCTTATACAGGGCTGAGCTCTCATATGCTTTCAATCGAAATTCATCAAGCTCATTAAGTTGGCTCAATCTAAAGGTTGCTGCATCATTCTAATCTGAATTCAACTTCTTCAATGTCCATATTGCTTTATGCTCAAGTTTCACTAGCAAATGACATGCCTTCCCAAAGACAAGTTGATTTGGGGACATGCCTATATAGGTTTGGAATCCAGTCTGATATACCCATAATGCATTATCCACTTTCAATGACCAATCTGTTCGATTTGCATTCACAGTCTTAGATAAAATCTGTCTAATTTCCCTATTTGACACTTCCACCTGCCCACTCGTTTGGGGATGATAAGGCATCTCCACCATATGTTTTACTCCATACTTCTTAAAAAGAGCTTTAAAGAGTCTACTGCATAAGTGAAAACCTCCATCACCAGTGATAGCTCGAAGAGTACCAAACCTCGAGAAGATGTTCTTTTTTCAGGAATGCTGTGACACTTTTACCTCCTTGTTAGGTAGAGCCACGGCCTCCACCCACTTTGATACATAATCCACAACAACTAAGATGCACTTCTTTCCATGTAAGCTAACAAATGGTCAGATGAAATCTATCCCCCACACATCAAACAACTCAACCACCAAAATAGGATTTAGAGGGAGCTCATGCTTGCGAGTAACCCCACCTTCTCTTTGGCACCTGTCACAAGCTTTGGCATAGTCGTGGGCATCTTAGTGGATGGTGGGCCAACAAAAACCCATATTGTAGAATCTTGTGGGCTGTTCGAATCCCACTATGATGTCCACCCACCATTGACAAGTGGCATACCTCAAGTATGCTCGTCATTTCGACCTTATGAACACAACAATGAATAATCCCATTAGCACATACATGGAATAAGTATGGGTCATCCCAAAAGAAATTCCTCAGATCATGCATAAACTTTCGGCATTGATATATGTTTAAGTTGAGTAGCATGATATCACTTACCAAATAATTTGCATAATCTGCGAACCAAGGTATCAGATCATGGAATGCAGCCAACACTCTCTCACCAGGGAAGAAATCATTTATCTCCAATCCATCATGAAATTTCATCATTCTCCCATCTTCCAATCTTGATAGGTGATCTGCAACCTGATTCTTTATCCCTTTTCTATCAATAATATCAAAGTTGAACTCTTGCAAGAGAAGCACCAATCTTATCGACCTTGGCTTCGTATTCCTTTTAGCCATCAAATATTTAAGTGCTGAGTGGTCTGTACGCACCACTACTTTGGCTGCCAACAGACATGACCAAAACTTTTCGAATGCGAAGACCAACGCGAGTAATTCTTATTCTGTGACAATGTACTTCTTCTGGACATATTTAGGGCTTTGCAGGCATAATATATGGGATGTAATATCTTCTCCTTGTGCTGTCCCAATACCACATCTAGAGCGATCCCACTTGACTCACACATGATTTCAAATGGCTTGGACCAGTCTGGAGCCACAATAATTAGTGCTGCGATCAACATCTTCTTTAACTCTTCAAAGGAATGGATACATGCATCATCAAACACGAACTTAGCATCTATCTCCAATAATTTGCACAACGGGACTGAAATTTTAGAGAAGTCTTTTATGAACCTTCGATAAAATCTTGCTTGTCCCAAGAAACTCCTCACACCCTTTACTGAGATGTGTGTTGGAAGCTTTTCAATCATCTCCACTTTAGCTCTATCAGCCTCAACGCCTTTGTCAAATATCCTGTGTCCCAACACAATACCCTCTTTCACCATAAAATGACACTTTTTCCAGTTTAGTACAAAATGACTTTCTACAAATCATTGCAACACGTCATGTAGGTGTGTCAAGCAAACCTTAAATGAGTTTCTAACCATACTAAAGTCATCCATGAATACTTTAATAGTACTCTCCACCATGTATAAGAAGATGGACATCATGCATCTCTGAAATGTTGCTGGGAAATTACACAACCGAAATGGCATCCTCTTGAATGCGAAGGTGCAATAGGGACATGTAAATATGGCCTTCTCCTGATCATCCGGAGCGATGATGATCTGATTAAGCTAGAATACCTATCGAGAAAATAGTACCACCCTTTTTCTGCTAGTCTGTTGGCATCTGATCAATGAATGAGA
>JAPFFP010006980.1:0-17546 GCA_026153255.1 Solanum medicagineum
GCTTTCGCTGTCGGCGGGCGGCTATGACCCATATATGCCGCTCGTCTAGCCAATGATTATGTTAGCCAAAAAAAAAAAAATTGCCCACGCATCAGATGCTAAGCACTGGGCGTGAGGTGGGGTGTTGAGACAAAAAGCCCCACATTGGTGGTTAATGAGATGGGTGGACTCCTTATAAGGCTTGGATAATCTTCCTCCCTTTGAGCTAGCTTTCGGGGTGTGAGTTAGGCCTAAGACCTAATTTCATCATGGTATCAGAGCAGGGCCCGTCTCACCCAATGTTGGGCCTCCGAAAAAATTGCCCACACAAAAAGTCCCACATTGGTGGTTAATGAGATGGGTGGACTCCTTATAAGGCTTAGGCAACCCTCCTCCCTTTGAGATAGCTTTTGGGGTGTGAGTTAGGCCTAAGACCTAATTTCATCACGTGGCCAACTAGTTTTCTATTGTATCATATTTTTGAGTTTGTAAGCAATCTGTGATTTTAAAGGAGATGTGATTTGTCTAAATTGTAATAATAAGGCTAGTTTTGTGTTCTATCATATTTTTTTAAGTTTGTAAAATTTTTAGTAATATTAATCGGTTGGACATTAGTAATTTACATGTACATATATGCATAGCTGAGGGGTTTCTGAAGTTGTAAAAGTGTTAAATAACTTTTTTGATGGCTAACATACTATATGTGGCATATGAGGACTAGGTCGACATCGGGTTGGTTGGAAAGGCTGTGTGCGGGATACAACTGTATGGCTGACTTGGTTGGTGAGATGTGACTCTCATTCTACTGAAGGATCAGCGGTCCCTTCTGTCCACTTTTGTGTGATATAAAAGATTCATGTGCAAGGAACAAAAATAACTTTTGGAAGAATGCAAAAGTGAATATTCATTTTGATCTAAAAGTTCTCTTTGGGCACCTACTATGAAGCTCAGCATCAACTTTCAAGGGACCTGACAGAAGGAGTCTATAACTTTTGAGTTTGTAAGCAATGTGTGACCTTAAAAGGAGATGTTATTCCTCTAAATTGTAATAATAGGGCTAGATTTGTGTTGTATCATTTCTCTAACCGTTCCCTTTGATCATCACATCCAACTATATTGTTCTTAACCTTCAGAATATCGTTTGCTGTACTTTAAAATCTTGAACCAAAGATTCTTTTGGAGCTTGTTTGCCTTTATCCTGAATCATTTTCGACTCTTTCCAGACACGATCAATGTCCTCTGCTACTTTTTTCAGGCTTTAATGAAACCATGACGTGCATTCTTTTTGTGGCTTTTATTTTCTCCCATTACAGTTTCTGTCATTCTCAGTTGAATTGTGTATTCAGCAGCATATGCAGCATTTTACCTGTACTTCCAAATCTGTCATTTCCTTAGAAATATTGCTTTTCTCAAAGTTCTTGAGAAATATTGCAACTTGTTTGCAAACTTCTTCTCTGTGATCACAGATTAGAGACCGCAATTGGCGAATTGGATGTCAAGAGCGATTCTATTGTTCTTATAAGAGAAGCCACACTTGCATAAGCCTTATCGACTGTACTATTCCCATTTTTCCTTTGCAATTACGTTCTGAAAGCTGCAAGTTGCAAGAGGTCAATAGTAATACAGATTACATGATTTGCAAAGTTGCAAAAAGAGAGGCCCTAATTAAATACGATCATGTAATTCATATGGTCTTGAGCAATCCTAACTCTTCAGCTAGCTTTTGAGGTTTAGTCCTAAGGTCCCGTTCACTTTTGATCACATAAATGATCATGCAGATATAAGAAGACATTGTTACAGAGAGGCTAACTTAATTGCTGACCAACAAGTTGCGGTACAGACTGCAGCAACGAAGCCAGAGCTAAATGGTCCTTACTTACAGGGCCAGAGCCAGCCTTAAAGCTAAGAATTCTGCAGAACTCAGTAGCTTTAGCTCATTTGATGTGTGAAAATAATTTAACTTTCAGTAAGCAAAAAAGATTGTGATTCAAAACTCATAGACTAAAAATCATGGCTCCGTGTTGCTTACTTAGGTAATGTTTTTTAGGATTTAATGAAAAATGGATACTTCTACTATATATCTATGTTGTTGGATTCTTTACAAAAGTTGCGAGACTCAAGACTCAATGAGGATGAGGATGCTGCTGCTGATGGTATTACTGTTGATCAGTTAGGATTATATGAAATGTTTAGGGAGATTAACAAGGCAATTAATGTGGCGTGAAGCCTTAACGAGGTGAAACTGAATGCATATGTTCCTTTTTTAGTCTTACATGAGCATTGGGAGCTTCGATTGATTTAAAAGACTTCAATCATTTACTTTGTTGTACAAACTTTGACATAAATTCATTAGAGATCGACATTATATTGTGCTTGCTTTCATTTGTTAAGAAGTTTTTTTCTCGGTCAAAGAGGAAGGATTTAAGTCGATTACATCTCACATATCCCGTTATGATTCACTCAAGGTGCTCTACTAGAGATGATCCATAATTTAGAGCCAGTGGATTCAGAATGCTTGTCGGACTTTTAAATGATTTTTGATGTGTGTGTGTTCACATGAAGTTTGAGTTGAAAGATGTGAGTTTGGTTGAACACGCTCTAAATTTGCATGTGAATAATGTGACTTGTTGAACTTCTACTGACCCTTTTATGTTTCTTTCAAGGACGGAGTGATTTTGATTCAGACGGACATTAGCAAAGGCGTTCGAGAGCAGAATGATTGAACTCCAAGGATTTCATCCCGGTTCCTCCATCACAAATTAGCTCTAAATTATCAACTTCAAGCAATGTGTGGCTTCCAAGGAGATGTGATTTCTCTAAATTGTAATAACAAGGCTAGATTTCTGTTGTATCATATTTTTGAGTTTGTAAAATTGTTAGTAATGTTACTCAGTTGGCATTACTAATTTACAAGTACACATGCCTAGCTGAGGGGTTTCTGAACTTGGAAGGATAGGCTGAGATTGTCCGGAAGCTTCAGAAAACTCGAGGGACACAAAGCTGCTCGAATTAGATATGGATGCGGATTTAGAGGTTAGAGTATTATCAAAAGTTACATGTAATTGACTTAAATGAGAAAACTACTACTGCTGTTGTCGCTATCCTTCCTGCACGCCTCATGTGTGTGCTTATTAAAGTGCTTTTTTGTTGAAGCATTGGTAGCTAAAGTGCTTATTTGTGCACGGTGAAAGTTAAATAACAACAACAACAACGTACCCAGTGGCATTCCACAAGTGAGGTCTGGGGAGGGTAGGATGTACGTAGACCTTACCACTACCTCATAAAGATAGAGAGGCTATTTCCTTGGAACCCTCGTCTCAAAAATCCAAAAGCAGAATAAGCTGATGAAAGTTAAATAACAAAGTTAAAATTTGAAACCAAGTTTAGAGTACTTATGCTGATTTTAATTGACCAACCAACTTTTCCATGTTTCTTTGACTTATTAATCTCTTAAACTAAAATAATAATGTCCATCAAATGACAGCTAATTTAAGTTGCTAGAATACCAACATGTTTTATAATATATTAATATCCATGTGGGAGCATTTCATCATGTATTAATCTCCATTTGTTGATCGTTATTCATATTTTGTGTTTCTTGTATTCTTTTATCAAATATTTATTGCTTTCAACCCTGCTCCTGTTTTCCTTCATCTGCCATTTGAAGGTTAGTTAGTCTCATTGTCATTTTATTACTTGAAAACTTTGTAAATCATCTTTAATTTGTATTTATGTTGTTTGCATTTTTCAAAATATTGTTGTATCCATCTCTGAATTGATAAAGACTAGACCATATTTTTGAAGACCCTGAGCAATATAGCAGTTGTAAAAGCATAAGTTTTAGCTCCTTGCACTATTTTTCCCACTGAAAAATGTTTAGTGGCTATTTCCGTAGGTATTTTAATTGAATCGATGGGAAAAGAAAAAGATAGAAATTTTTTCACTGTTTTAGAGAGAATATCTTTTTCCATAGTGTACTTTTCAGTGAGATGGTACAATGGAAAATCATGTTCTATAGCACAACTTTTCTACTAATTCATCGAGGAAAAAAAGTAAAAAAACCTTTATTTCTTATAGTGTTGCACGAGTATAATCTAATTTTAGGTGAATTTTAAGTCTTGGAAAATCCTTGAACATGGAGATCAAACAAGTTATCTTCAATTAACAAAACAAAAGAGAATAAATAAGATTCTCTTAGCTCATTCGAAAGGAGCTCATAATTAAATTAGTCAACATTGTTTATATCTCTAGTATGATCTCTTAACGAAATCTGGATGAAAGTGGGGTAAATGACCGGTAATATAAGAAGTTCATAAACCTGGAGATCAAACAAGTTGTATCAAGATCTCTATAATAGTAATAGATTTGTTTTCTTTTAATTAGTGAACTATATACATAAAAGTCAAAATTTGTTGTTCAATTCTTGAATCAGGTGGACCTTTAGCTGGGATATAACATAATTATTTGTTGTAGTTCAATATTTATTTGCTGCTTATTTCTTCAATATTTATCGATCGAAACTTATTCTCAATCTATGATGATGCCTCATAATTTATTTGTTGTACGATTAGATTGAGGAGAATCGTGAGCTATGAGGTTCAAATTCCTTAGGAGACAAAAATTGCTCCATAATTTCTTGTTGGATATTTGTCTTTTCTTACCATAATTAGAGTTTTCTTTTTAGGAAAAGGAAAATTGAGATTCACTGTATTTGGCTAGTCCTTTTTCTTGTAGAAAAAGGTTTATGACGCTATATATATAGGCTTCTAGTTTGGTAGCATCCAAAATGTAGTTCTAGGGGATCTGAGAGTTGTATTCTGAGTGAATAGTGTGAGATTATTTCTGTCGATATTGTGTGAGGTCCCATGATTAGTAGACTTCTGATCCTTCGCATTAAAGATAAGTCATCTAAGAGTGTAACCACATCTAAAAATCTTCCAAGCTATTATCACCAAATACGATATATAAAATAATATGTATAAATATAAAATGAATTAGTAATGTCTAGGCCATATTGACAAAAAAAATCTAACATAATTTGTTTTTTGCCCACGGTATTGTGAAGATAGGAGAAACACGGATCTCCATTTTCTTCTGCAGTTTCTATTTTGATGACTAACACATGATAACTTGATCAATGCAGATTTAGTTAAATTACATTAGAGATGAATTTGATCAATTAAATTTTAACTATTAAATCTAATTTATACCATATGTAAGTCATCAAAATAGAAACTTGAGAAAAATAGAGAAAGAAAAACTTCGGAGTCATATCCCTTCGAAAAAATCACAACCCTTCAAAAAAAGTAACAATTCTTTGAATAACGCATAACTCTTCGTAAAAGTCACAACATTTCGAAAAAGTCACAATCCTTGAATGTGAAAAATTATCTATTTTTAATAAAATGTAATATAATTAAATAAATATAATATAAAATATAAAAAATATATTAAATTATTTTTAAGTTAGAGATATTATAGTAATTTAATATTCAAGTTAGGGAGTTCAAACACTATTGACAAATCAATTGTATCAAGAAATAATTTTATAATCCGACAATATTATTGAAGATAATTAGGACTTTGGCAATTGTCACGACCCAAGCCTAGGGCCTAGACGTGACAGAAGAATGGAGAACCCGAAGGAACCCCAAATAAGTCTCTTAGCATATCATTCACACATCCTTGGTAGCTGAAGCAAAATAAACAACAACAAGTGACATTAATAAGAAGGGAAGCATGTCACGCCCCGAGCCTACACCCTAGACATGGCCGGCACTTGGAAACCATTTATGGTCCCAAGCGAATCACTTTGCTTGGCTAACTTAGTCAGCGGAAGACAGTAATATCGTAATGAACTAGAATGGGCTCAAAATTCATGAACTTAAAGATACAATAGTAATATGTACAATTTAACTCAAAATCTATCAAACAATATCAAAGAATTAACTTGAACAATATCTTTCTAATCTATATAGCCTCTAAAGTACTGACTCTGATCAAGGCACCAGAGTCGGCTCCTGGGTACCTCAACTAAAATAAATACAAAGAAATAAAGGCTTCTGAGCTCCTCTGGATGCAAAGAGGCCTCGCCGACTGCTGATAGGGACTGTCTCGCTGAACATCTGCTAACATAGATACCAGAATCTGCATCATAAAACGATGCAGCGCAAAGACGTTAGTACGTGGAATGTATGGGTTGCAAGATGGCCAAAAAGTAGTAAGGATAGGATACTCACTTTAAAACTGAACCTTGAGATAACTTAATAGACAAAAGTATGTCATGCGAGTAAAAGATATATTTTTAAACTCGTTTCAAGGTGCAACTTAATATAAAAGAAATACTTACTTTAATGCATTCATGAGCACAAATACTTAGCTCAGCAAACAGCTCAACTCAATTTATTATGCAACATAATAGAGAGAAATACTTGAATAAAGATATGATAAATCTCGGTGTGTAAAATAATAAACTTACTTCTTGGGGAGTTTCTCTGACCGACAACTATCATTATTAGCTTCGTGATGATACAACGTCTTGCCCACACTACCAGAGCCATCCCATACTTTGCCGGGGTAAGGAACGAAAACTAGGGGAGTGGATCCATCCCAAAAGTAGGCCATCTCAATGGCAAGTGAGGAATTATCTTCTGGTACAATCCTATCCTACACTGGCTACGTAGTTTATGAGTTCAAGTTAGTATTACTCTCACTCATACCGGTGCTCAATACTACTCCCGAAATAACTTTTATAATGCTCATAACTTCAAGAGTAAGACTTCTTAAAATGTCTTCTTAATCTTTTGGGACTTATCCCAACTTTAGCTTTTCTTAAACTTTTCTCAACTTGACTCTTTTTGTTGAGTGAAAATGGTATCATTACAAGTATTTCAAAAACATAAATGCATTACTCAGCTATCTTGCAAATACAAAACTTTAAATACTTCTTAGACTTAATTCAAATTGTGAAAACTTTTCATGAAATAGATATAGGGTTCTCATAATTTCAACTATAGTTGTAAATCTTGTGTCAATATCTTAATTCAATAATAAAATAAGTAAGAATAATGATCCTTATCGAGAAAATATGCATGAACAATATTTTGATGAAGTTTGCTAGTAATAGAGGAAACTTTCATCTCAACTTATAATTATGATCTTGGGTATAAACTAGTAATTAAGGATACTAAAATAATAATAGAATAACTTTTGGAGGGCCTTACATACCTTAGAGATTAGTTCTTGGAAGAATTGAAGAAGATTCTTGAATTCTTGACTGGAATCTTTAGAGTTCTTGATGAAGAACCCTGATTCTTGAAAAAGAAGAATCAACAAATTTTTTTTTGAAATTCTTGAATTCGTTCCTTGAAACCCTAGGTTATGATTTAAGATTCTATTAGGGATTCATGAATAGTTGAGGAAATTCGGGTTGAGCAGATTGAAATCTATGAAGAATAACTTACCCCGAGGATGAATCTTGAAATCAAATCCTAACTTGATGGCTTTCTTAATGATTCTTGAACGTTCATGTTTAAGAGTGTTTAAGAGTGAAGGAGAGGGTTTTTTTATTATGAAAACTGATATTTTGGGCCTTTTTTAGGACCTTAAATAGACCCTCAAAGGTTTTAGGATAAAAGCACCCTCAAAATAAAAGAAAAAAATGTCATTGTTTATCCAATAAGGATCCGCGTTCTGTTTGCGATGCGCTCAGGGTGCGGACCTTTAGAAAGCTCTGCACTCCTTCACTAAAATGGTCATAACTTTCTACTCCGAACTCTGATTAAGACAAAATTTGATACTTGGAAAGCTAATTCGAATATCTTCAATTTGATATATTATAGGTCACCTAACACATTAAACTTTAGGAGATATGATCATTTGAAGTTGACCCTTCTATCAACTCATACGAAAACCTAGTTGGTAGAAATTCCTTGGACTTGGTTTGATGTAAAAGATCTCTTATACTCGTTTATTGACTTAGGAAGGGTTGGGGAATGACCAAAGTGCCTTTCCCAAATTAAAAGAATAAAATTTGATCTCGAAATACCATGTCGGTGACGCGCCTAAGGCGCAGACATATGTATTTCGCGAATTTCTCAGAATAGGTTCTTGCCAGGAAGTTTAAGAAAAATCCCAAGTATAGGTCCGCGCCCCAGGCGCGTCGCTCCCTAGGGGCGCACTCACACTATTCGAATTTAATTGTAAAAAATTATTTTCCAACTCGATTGCTCTAAAGTCAGGTTGAGACCTTTTTCAGACTCCATTTTTCGTGCTAATCGCAAATCCGGTCTCGAATTTTCCATTGGAGCTTGGGAAGACGCGTTATGCGCACAATTCCATTCTAGGGGTATTTCGATAATTTCATAGGGTGTTACATTATTTCCCCCTTGGGATCATTCGTCCTCAAATGATGAGTAGAGGTAGTAATAAGGCACGAATAACCTCAAGACTTATCGTAATACTCAATCAACAAATCAAACCCTCGACTCCTCATCGGTCTTAATAGTCTCTATTCAGACTCAGGAATATACAAATCAAGAACTTAATTACTCAAATACTTCAACTCATAGGTGAACATGGACTCAAGAATAGAAAACTCAACCCCATTGACTTAAGCTTTTAGCTCTTACTAAAATTTCCATCTAACCACCTCCTCCTCGTCCATTCAAGCCTACTTTAAAGCCTCAAGGTGCTATTCACGAGATGAATATGTTCATACAAAGCTATTCCTCGATACTCAACTCTAAACTTCTACGGGGCTTTCATTAAAAGATCACTAGTCCTCTTCACTACTTCACTACTTTTTCTTGAACCCTCATTACGAAGTCTTCACTAGTCTATCATCGATACTCGCGTGACAACAACAAATTCAAGCCTATCACCCTAACCACTTCAACTATACCTCAGAATTTTCAAGCCTATATAGCACTTCTACTTCCACCATTCTATGAGTTTTCACTCATAGCCACACTGACATACTCTTACCTATCTACTGCCCATCATAAGGTTTTATCTCTCTCCTCCTTTCTATCTCTATCCCTTCATGACACAAGTTTAACACCAATATCATAATAAGGATATACTCACTCCCCTTCATCTACCCTCATCCTCAATCTACTACTATAAACATCACTATTTGGACCTGGAGGAACTTATCATCTCCCCTTTTGGCGAAACCTCAAACTACTACCTCTCCATGTAAAATAAGCACGAATATCATCACGAACTCAAATACTCAGTTGCTCGAATACTCATTCTCATGAATAGACTTTGACACAATGTCTAGAGTTTAAACTTTATCTCCAACATCCTTATTAGGAACAAATACTATCAAGGACTTGTATACTCAAGTATGTAGAGGCTCAAAAGGAACATCAACTTGAAGATAGGAACTCAACTCCATTATCACAATTCAGGAACAATCATTCTCTCTTATCACCCATAACTCGTCTACTATCACCAATACTTTTATCAAGATTGAAAAGATAGATTACTCAAAGGGCTTGGAACGGAGATCATTAGCACAATTCAATCGAAAAAAATCTTATCTGAAGACATTCATAATGAAGTACAATCTCCCTCGTCTATCAAAATTCGCCCTTTCGCAGAACTATACGTAGTGTAAAACTCAGGTCACATCTTATTCAGCATAGAACTGGAAACTCTTAGATTCACGGTGTAAGATCAAGATTAATGGATGAATTCAATGCTTCTCATCCTTAAAACTCAGCATGAACAGAAATCAACATGATGTGCATAGGACTAAGCCATAGGAACGACAGTCATACACTGGAAGGGAATAGAGTATCACCTCCACTAAGGGTAAAGATCGTATGAGATGGAAAAGAGTTTATATCTCATCTTGGTTAGCCTATCACTATCGAAGACTCAAGATCTACTCTAGTTTACCACTTCGTCATCTCCTCCTTAGCTCTCAAAGTCCTTTCTCTAAATTTGGGAATCAATTTACTCTACTAGGTTGTAAGCATGTACCTCCACTTGGTCAAGGAATCACTACCCACAAGAATATCTTAAACTCTTTTGTTATGCTATAGTCGCATACATATAACTAGCCACGCAGACTCTTTTCAACAAAGCTCCTTCCTACCTCTATGGAAATCTCTCTATATTTACTATTCTTATGACATATAACTACTTTCCACAACTCTTACAATCTAACCTCCTTTTGCCTGCTCATGCTCAACTTTTGTGCTCCTATAAACTCATTTGAATAAAGCTTAGACTATCACAAAAACTCATCATCATCTATCCATAAACCCCAATCAACTGGGTTACTCGGAATGATAAGGAATGCTTATATCTACCTACTCCACATTGAAACTTGAATATGCTACCCAAATTCTTATAGTAGTCATAACTTAGAGCTTCACACATCTATACACAATCATGGGTACATATCTCAGGCCTCTTCTTATCTATTGATCTATCCTCGTCTCACTCATCTTACCTAAGGGGCACTTGTACCTTACCCATAGCATCACTTTCTCAGAAATCAACATCTTCACCTTGAACATCCACTGTGGCAAGCCTCTTAGAGCAAATCTCTAACTAAGACTACAACTCTCACGATGTTATCTCCTCTTTAACACTACTCCTTAAAATTCAAGATTAGGGTCTAACACTAACATGTGCATCTATCACACACCTCTTTAATGCTAACTTACAACTACTAGGTAAAAAATTAGGGAAAATAAGCCCACTAAAATCTCATAGCGAGTATTCAATCAACACATCCCTTCCTCATAACTCAGTACCACTCACCTATTCAATCATATCTCCTTGTCTGACTAAGCTCATAACTCGATGAGTCTCATGAATTATCACTTCAAAATCATAAGCTTGTTTAGATCTATCACATTGAAAGCACTTTTTTTCTTATTCAATGTCTGCAATTCAACCTCAATAGTATGAATAATACAACACATCAACATAACTTACTTCTAGTTTAAGCACGCTCTACCATATTCTAACAATAACTCTTCCTATATGCCTCATGAAAATCATGGGATACTTACAAATCTTCCATTAATCTTATGGAAATCGACTTATCACCCCATTACATACCTAGTGGATACAATCCTCAATCAGCTATCACTCTCAGTATTTCGTTCTTTCCTTCATCAGCTCTTCTTGAAAGTATGATTGCAATTGTATAAACGTGTAATACACGAATAGAAGAGATCCTTCCAAAGAGTTTAACTTTATCGCACGAATCAGAGTATAAAAGATGGGAAACTTTTCCTAATATCCTATAGCCTCCCGCTTGTAAAGTCTGGTGCACAACAGACCCATAAACATGACTCTACTAGACACGGCTTCATAGACACCCTAGGACACTTGAACTCTGTGCTCTGATACTAAGTTTGTCACGCATTGAGCCGATACCCTGGACGTGATCTGCACTCAAAAACCATTTCTGGTCCCAGTCGAACCACTTGGCCTGTTTAACTTACTCAGCGAAAGACATTAATATCGTAATGAACTATAATGGGCTCAAAATTCATGAACTTAAAGATACAATAGTAATATGTACAATTTAACTCAAAATCTGTCAAACAATATCAATGAATTAACTTGAACAATATCTTTCTAGTCTATGTAGCCTCTAAAGTACTGACTCTGATCAAGACATGTGGAGTAGGCTCCTGGGTACCTCAACTAAAATAAATACAAAGAAATAAAGGGTCCCAAGCTACTCTGGATGCAAAGAGGCCTCGTTGACTACTGATAGGGAATGTCTTGTTGAACATTTGCTAACATGGATACTAGAATCTGCATCATAAAATGATGCAGCGCCAAAGGCGTCAGTACGTGGAATGTACAGTATGTAAGATGTCCAAAAAGTAGTAAGGATAGGATACTCACTTTAAAGCTGAACCTTAAGATAGATTAATAGACAAAAGTATGTCATGCAAGTAAATGTTCTCTAACTGACAACCATCACTATGAGCTTCATGATGATACAACGTCTTGCCCACGCTGCCAGAGCCTTCTCATACTTTGCCGAGGTAAGGAACGAAAACTAGGGGAGTGGATCCATCCCAAAACTAGGTCATCTCAGTTGCAAGTAAGGAATTGTCTTCTGATACAATCTTATCCTACGCTGGTTATGTAGTTTATGAGTTCAAGTTATTATTATTTGGTGCTCAATACTACTCTCAAAATAACTTTAATAATGCTCATAACTTCAGAGTAAGACTTCTCAAAATGTCTTCTTAATCTTTTGGGACTTAGCCAACTTTAGCTTTTCTTAAACTGTTCTCAACTTGACTCTTTTCTTTGACTGAAAATGGTATCATTACAAGTATGTCAAAAATATAAATGCATTACTCTGCTATTTGCAAATGCAAAACTTTAAATACTTCTTAGACTTAACTCAAACTATGAACTTTATAACTTTTCATGAAATAGATATAGGGTTCTCATAATTTCACATAGTTGTAAATCTTGTCTCAATATCTTAATTCAATAATAAAATAACTAAGAATCATGATCCTTATCAAGAAAATATGCATGAACAATATTTTGATGAAGTTTGCTAGTAATGGAGGAAACTTTGATCTCAACTTATTATTATGATCTTGGGTAGAAACTAGTAGTCAAGGATACTAAAATAATAATAGAATAACTTTTGGAGGGCCTTACATACCTTAGAGATTAGGTATGTTGTTGGAAGAATTGAAAAAGATTCTTGAATTCTTGACTTGGAATCTTTAGAGTTCTTGATGAAGAACCCTAAGTTATGATTTAAGATTTTATTAGGGATTCATGAATAGTTGAGGAAATTTGGGTTGGGTAGATTGAAATCTATGAAGAATAACTTACCTTGAGGATAAATCTTGAAAGCAAATCCTAACTTGATGACTTTCTCGATGATTCTTGAGTGTTCATGTTTAACAATAAAAGAGAGGATTTTTTATTATGAAAATTGACGTTTTGGGCGTTTTAGGACCTTAAATAGACCCCAGAGGTTTTAGGATAAAAGTACTCTCAAAATAAAAGAAAACATAACATCATTGTTTATCCAGTAAGGGTCCACGTTCTACTCGGGCGCAATTAGGGAGCGGACCTTCAGACAGCTCTACACTCCTTCACTAAAATAGTTATAACTTTCTACCCCGAACTCGGATTAACGGGAAATTGGATGTGTTCGAGAGATAATTCGAATATCTTCGATTTGGGTGACATGAAATATATCAAGAATTCACAATGTGGCATAGTTTCCATAGTACATATCATGCATAGCTTCAATAGTTTCAAATCAACTCATGGAATAAGCTTTCAATAACAATTCATACATAATAACTCAATATTAGATAAAATCAATCATAACTCATTTTTATAATGCATAATAGGGAATACCCATGAAGAATACAACTTGAAATCATGAAATTTTCATCAAATGAGAAGAATGGACTCTATGGGTGAAAGGACCTATGGATGAAGACCCACATACCTAAAACTTGAAATTCTTGAAGCAAAAGTTGAGGAATACTTGAGACCTGATTTGGGTTCTTGGAATCCAAAGCTTGTTCTTGAGATTCTTGGAATTGAATAAAGGGTTTGATAGTGTATTGGGAGGATTTTGGGAGTGTTTTTTGAGAGTTTGAAGGTGAAAAATGGCTAAGTATAGAGGTACTTACATTTAAATGGGTATTGGGTTATTACTCAAATGCCCTTGGACGAAACAAGAAAACTGGGAAAAATTTTGCACTAGTTCGCGTCCCAGACGCGATGCGGACCAGGCGCGCACGCCAAGTTACACGATCGCGCGCCCTAGGCGCGTCGCGGCCTGGGCGCGCAAGGCCACTAGAAATCATTCCCGTTGCGAAAATTATTTTTTGCTACGGTCTTCTAAAATTCAAGGCTACCCTTTTCCCACTCAATTTTGTCCCCTTAACAAGAATATGAAGTCAGATTTTTCAAATCATGCATGAATTTTGAGATATGCAAGAAATACACTTACGGGGTATTCCGAAATACATAAGGGGTTGCTACAGCAATAATGCATTAATAGAAGTTCTTGAGATAAATTGTTAATTCTAAATTTTCTATATAGAAAGAACTTAATAACTTTAGAGTACTTTATTAGGTTTAATATTAAGATTTATAAACTTAATTAGATTACGTATGACCTGGCGAAGTGCGGGCTAATTACCTAGTAAGATATATAAATTAATATGTATAAATATAAAATTAATTAGTAATGTCTAGCCACATTGAATAAAAATCAAACGTAATTTTTTTTTGCCCACGCTATTTTGAAGGAAGGAGAAAGGCTCCTCTCTATTTTCTTCTTAAGTTTCTATTTTAATGGCTAACACAGGATAATTTGGACAATGAAGATTTAATTAAATTATATTAGAGATGAATTTGATCAATTAAATTTTAGGCCAAACACATAAAGGGACCGTTAAACTTGACACAATTTTTCATTTGGTACCTTAACCATAGCTTGTTCCAAGTAAACTTTAATATCATTAAAAGTATATCATTTAAATACAATGGAGTGATGTGGCAAGAGTGTGTGCATCACATTTTCTCTAAGAGAGTGAAAGCCAAAAAAAGTATCTAGTAATTTTTTTAACATCCAATTTTATTTCTTATTTGTTTTTTTTCTTATCATCCTCAATACCTTAATTCTTCACTCATGAGATAGGGTTTGTTGAAGTAAAAAAAAAAATCTATGTTGATTGAATGAGTTTAAAATTTTATTTTAGCGATTAAAAATTCACACAATAGTTATTTAATCGGAGTCAAACACATATGTAACCCTCCTAACTTGCCCTTAATTTTTTTCTTTTGGAGGGGGGGGGGGGGCATCTACCTTAGCTGTTTCATTCTAGTCCTTCCGCTTTATTTTTTTTGTTCCATTTATATAAAAAAAAATTAATATTATAAGTTTTTAAAATTTTTAGAAATGCTCTTCAACTGCAATTTTGTATTTTAAAAATCGATGTTCGTATGTTAGTTTTTGTAAAAAAAAAATTGAGGGATGGACATAGATTTTTAAAAAATAATAATATCTTTTTGAGAATTTCTCTGTATTTTTGCGTGAAAAATAACCATCAAAAGTGCATCGATTTTCTTTCTTAAAAAAATCAAAAACAACCCAACAAAATCTGTCAAGTTTAACATTTCTTTAATAGCGTTATTAGCAATGAACAAGATTTTTCTTGTATTGAAGATAAGTTCTTTTTATCCATATTGAGTTCAACGAAAAATTAGAAAACTAATATTTGAGTTAAATTCAAATAGCTTGAATATGGGAAAATATATATATGGTGTTGTTTAATTTAATTGATTGTTTAAGAAGAAAAATCGTCACAATTTCCTTGGTTATTTTTCAAGAAAAGATATAGAGAAACTCGAAAAAAATTTGTAGAAAATTTATCCGTTAATTTTTTTCAAAGATGTTTTTAAAAATAATGAAAAAACATCGATTATAAAATGAAAAAAGTGATAATAAAGAGTATAAATAAAAACAAAAAAATTACAAAATTAGTATTTGTATTTAAATGGTGTATAAAAATTAAAATTGACGCATAAAATAAAACAACGGTAAGATAGAGTATCAAAATAAAAAATGAGAGCAAGTTAGAGGGGTTGATTTTTTATTTTTAATTAGCTTTTGTACCATGTCATGGCATGTGGAGCACACTCTCTCCATTTGTTGATTCTTTGGACAATAGTGTCAAAATAAAATATAAAAATTGAAGTTGAAGAGTTAAAATGGAACAAAGTTGAATTGAAGTGTCAAAATAAAATTTAAGAAAAAATTTAAGGATTTGTATACGTGTTTTTATTTATTAAATCTAACTTATACCATATATGACTGTCAAAATAGAAACTTGAGAAAAATAGGAAGCACCCATTAGCATTTTTCAACGGAAGTGTTTTTATGCGGGAAGAAAGCAACACTATTGACTCCTTCAAAAGTTTGAATTCCCACATTTGGTGCTCAATATCCTTCATTAAAATAGGACAACCGTGGCAGCCCAACTTGAATTAGGCTTTGCATATCTCAAACGCTTGGATTTGACTTTACTAGATTAAATTCCAATTGCGCTACGTCTTAACTAATATAGAGACCAGTATTAAAAATATATTTGAACTGTATTTTCTTTCGAGTTTTTATATCTAAACTATTGAGACCGTTAGTTTTATATCTAAACTATCACTGATTGATTTGAGAAACACATCTATCTTTTTAATTCCACTTTCACCATCACCATGGTGCATGTACTACACTCTCTATTTTATTTTATTTTTAAAAACTATACATGACACTCCACATAGACAAGACATTGGTTTGAGAATCACACTCATCTCTTTTGTTCACTCTCACTATGGTGCGTATACTACGGGCTCTATTTTATTTTTTACAAAATACTAATCACACTCCACATAGACAAGACATTGGTTTGAGAAATACACCTCTTTCTTTGAATACACTCTCACCATGGTGCGTATACTACACTCTCTCTTTTATTTTAAAAAATAAATACTACATCACACTCCACAGAGATAAGACATTCCGCCTTGACAAAAAAATAAATATATTATAGTATTAATTGAAGTTAAATATTAACGTATTGTTATTTTTAAAAAATTATAAAAAAAATGTAAAATAACTTTCTTACTCCACGCCACCACTTCCTCTCGTCGTAACTCTTCCCCTCCCCTCCCAGCCAATCAATGTTCTAATTTTTTAAAAAAAATTCTTTGAAGTTTTTTTAAACAAATTCTCACCCGATCTCCCCCTCCTCCAATTAAAATAATAATTTAAATATTATTTTAATAGTTTTTAGAAACAAAAACACTATGCCACCCATCACTGAGGTGTGTTTGTCAAACTAATAAGTAATTGTTTAGATTGAAACTCACACTCGCAATAGTTTAAATATGAAATTTAAAAACTATAAAAAGATAAACTAAATGTGTGTTTTACACTTATCTAAAAAAATAATATGAGTGCTATTTTTAAGAGTACATGAGAATATGTATGACCATTTTGTGTTTTATAAATTCATGTCTCTTATGAGTAAGGCTTGAAAATACTATTGGTATTAAGGGTGTGTTCAGCATGGAGGAAAATGTTTTTCCGAAAAATATTTTTTCATTTTCTCATGTTTGGTTGGCTTAAATGTTTTGAAAAATATTTTTCAAATCAACTCATTTGTCTCAAATTTAAGAAAATGACTTCCTTCCAAAAATTAGGGAAAACATTTTCACAACTCTTATCCAATTTTAAATTGATTTTTTTTTATGTCATCCATATCACGATCCCCCTCCCTGAAAAAAATTTATTATTTTTTAAAAATAAAATAAGATTAAAAATTTCTTTTTGAAAAAAAATTCACATTCTGAAAATTTTATTTTTTTCACCCATTCCTATACCGAACCCACCCAATTCCCCCCCGCCCACCCCCTTCCCTCAAAAAATAAAATAAAATTTTTAATTCTTTTTAAATATTTTGAAAATCTCAATTGTTTTACTCCCCTCTATGCACCCCCCCCCCACTAGCCCCACCCCACCCCAAAAA
>JAPFFP010006991.1:0-17544 GCA_026153255.1 Solanum medicagineum
TTTGTGAGGGTTAGGGATGATGAGTCTAAAATCCTTCCTATTGATTCAGTTCCAATGGTTAATGAGTTCCTAGATGTCTTCCCTAGTGAGCCTCCCGGTGTTCCTCCCGAAAGGGAAATAGACTTTTGCATAGACCTCCTTTCCAATACTCAACCCATTTCTATTCCCCCTTACCATATGGCCCCGGTGGAGTTAAAGGAGTTGAAAGAGCAATTGAGGGATTTGTTGGAGAAGGGTTTTATTAGGCCTAGCCAATCACGTTAGGGTGCACCAGTGTTATTTGTGGAGAAGAAGGATGGTTCTCTTAAAATGTGCATTGATTATCGACAACTTAATAGAGTCACCATCAAGAATAAGTACCCTCTACCAAGGATTGATTATCTTTTTGACAAACATCAAGGGGCTAGTTACTTCTCTAAGATTGATCTTTGGTCCGGGTATCAAAAAGGGAAAGTGAAGGAGTGTGACAATCCCAAGACAACCTTTTGGACTAGGTATGGGCACTACTAATTTGTGGTTATGTCTTTTGGTTTGACCAATGTACCGACTAGTTTCATGGATCTTATGAATAGGGTCTTCAAACCCTACCTTGATTTGTTTGTGCTGGTATTTATTGATGATATCTTGATATATTCCCATAGTGAGGAGGAACATGTGGATCACTTGAGGATTGTGTTACAAATCTAGAGAGAGGAGAAGTTTTATGCCAATTATGAGAAATGTTAGTTTTGGTTGAAAGAGATTGCCTTTCTAGATCATGTGGTGTCGGGGGATGGCATTTAGGCGGATCCTAAAAAGATAGAAGTGACTAGAAATTGGCCAAGACCTTTGACTCCATCAGATATTAGAAGCTTCTTGGGATCAGTGGGTTACTACTGGAGGTTTGTGAGTGGGTTCTCTTCTATTGCTTCTCCTATGAATAAGTAGACTCAAAAGAAGGCTAAATTTGTGTGGACCGATGAGTTTGAAAAGAGTTTTCAAACATTGAAAGATAAGCTTGTCTCCGCTCCTATCTTGTCTCTACCGGAAGGGTTGGAAGGATTTATTGTGTATTGTGATGCCTCACGAATTGGTTTGGGTTGTGTTTTGATGCAAAATGGTAAGGTGGTAGCTTATGCCTCCAGACAACTTAAGGTGCATGAAAAGAATTATCCTATGCATGATCTTGAGTTGGCCGTTGTGGTATTTTCTTTGAGAATTTAGTGTCATTACTTATATGGGGTGCATGTTGATGTGTTTACCTCATAAGAGTCTCCAATATGTTTTCACCCAAAAAGATCTCAAGTTGAGACAATGAAGCTAGTTAAAGCTTCTTAAGAATTACGATATGAGTGTGCATTATCACCTTGGTAAGGCAAATGTTGTGGCCAATGCTTTGGCAAGGGTGTCTATGGGTAGCCTAGCTCATGTTTATGATAGTGGCAAAGAGGTGGCTAGAGAGGTTCATCGGTTGGATAGATTGGGAGTTAGGTTGGAGGAAGTTGAAAATGGTGGAGTTGTGGTTGTTGATGTTTCCAAATCTTCATTGGTTGCAGAAGTGATGGAAAAGCGAGATCTTGACCCCGTCTTATGAGAATTGAAGGCCTTGGTGAGAGATGGTAAGGTGGAAGTTTTTTCCCAAAGGGGAGATGGAGCCTTTAGGTACCAAGGTATATTGTATGTGCCTTGTGTTGATTACTTGAGAGAGAAGATTCTTAATGAGACTCACAATTCTTCCTATTCTATTCACCCCGATTCTACCAAGATGTATAGATTTGAGGGAAGTGTTTTGGTGGGTTGGAATGAAGAGAGATATTACTAAGTTTGGATCCTGTTGCCATAATATCCAACAAGTCAAATAGAGATTCATACTTGAAAGTGGGAGGAATTAACATGGATTTTGTGTTTGGGTTGCCTAAGACTAGAAAGGGTTTTGATTCTATTTGGGTTGTGGTTGACAGAATGACAAAGTCAGCTCATTTGCTACCGGTTAAGACAACTTATGGTGCCAAAGATTATGCTAAGTTGTGCATTCATGAATTGGTTAGATTGCATGGGGTACCCTTGTCTATCATATCAGATCATGGTGCTCAATTCACTTCTCACTTGTGGAGGTCCTTCCAAAGTGGTCTTGGTACTACGGTAAAACTTAGTAATGCCTTTCACTCTCAAATGGATGGCCAAGCCAAAAGAACTATCCAAACTCTTGAGGATATGCTTAGAGCTTGTGTATTAGAATTTAAGGGTAGTTGGGATGATTATCTTCCACTCATTGAGTTTTCTTACAACAATAGCTATCATTCTAGCATTGGTATGGCTCTTTTTGAGGCTCTCTATGCTAGATGTTGTAGGTCCCCGATTGGATGGTTTGAGGTATGGGACATGGCTTTGTTGGGTTCGTATCTGGTTATGGAGGCCATTGAGAAGGTAAGCTTGATAAGAGAAAGATTGAAAATAACCCAAAGTCGTCAAAAGTCCTATGCCGATGTGATGAGAAGGGATCTTGAATTTACGGTTGGTGATTGGGTCTATTTGGAGGTCTCTCCCACGAAGGGTGTGGTTCGTTTTGGTAAGAAGGGTAAATTGAGTCCAAGTTTTGTTAATCCTTATAGAGTATTGAGGAGGATTGGTAAGGTAGCTTATGAGTTGGAGTAGCCCAATGATATGAATATGGTTCATCCGGTCTTTCATGTGTCTAAGTTGAGAAAATATGTGGGTGACCTAATTGCCATTGTGCCTCTTGATGTTGTGGATGTTGTTGAAGACAATTTAACTTATGATGAGGTTCAGGTAGAAACTTTAGATAGACAAGTGAAAAGGTTGAGGAACAAGGATGTTGCTTCTGTCAAGGTCCTTTGGAGAAACCAATAAATTGAAAGTGTTACATGGGAAGCAGTGGCAGATATGCAAAAGTGATATCCCAATCTCTTCCATTCTACTCAAGCCTAAGGTAATTCAAGTCCCCTATGTGATTTCAAGTCTTATGTTTCAGCCCTTATGTTGTTGCGTGCAATCATGTTTGCGTTAACAAGTTCATAGTCATTTTGAAACTTATGTTGAGATTTTTTGAAATGATGTTTAAGTACATTGTTGCATTCATGTGTTGGGGTGAACTCATCTTGATTATTTCTCTTATATTGCATTTCTTTGACACTCGGGGATGAATGTTACCAAATGGGAGATATTGAAACGCCCCAAAAAGTGCCCGAAAATGTCCCCCAGAAATGTCCATAATCGTACTTTTCATATATCTCAAAATCCGTACATGATATCGAAAATCTGACTTCATACTCATGATCAGGGGAAAAATTGAGTGGGAAGTGGGTCAAACCTCGACTTTAGAACAATCGTATCAAAATTTTATTTTCCAAAAATTACGAAAAATAGAATTGATCCGTGCCCCTGGCGCGACTCGGCCAGGGCGCGGACCTATATGTTTTTTTGCCAATTTTGTTGATTCGGTCCAAGGTCTTTGGATCTTTGGGTATAAGACTTCCTACGCATAAAAACACCTATACTTAGTCATTTTTCAATCCTATATCATTCTAGACATTCCCCAATACCCTCTCTAACACTTAGATAAATATTTTGCTGAAATTCAAGTGTCCCAAACTCATTCCGGATCTTAAGGAATTTACTCAAGTTTCAAGTTCTCATTCCAACCTTCATCAAGGGAATCTCTAAAGGTGAGGTATGTGGGTTTTAACCATTGGGTCCTTTCTCCTATGGCGCCCAACCTTCCTTTTTATACAAATTACATGTTTTCAAGATGATTTACTAATGGGTTTTCCTACTATGAATTTGGGGTTTTCATGAAATATGGATTGTTTAAGCAATTTTTGAGCTATGAATCTATGTTCTATGATGAGATTTGATGAAGGGTTTTAATTTATCTTGCTTGAGGGTGTTACCAAGTGTTGGTGAGTTGACTTACATTATGTTTTCTTACATGATTTCACTCTTGAAATGCATGATTTTGAACTAGCATTGCACACCCGCCAAGTGTTTGATAAAATGTTCAGTTTAGGGTTCTTGAGTTATTGAAAGTCTATTACAAGGCTTATGAGTTAAGCGTCTTTATGATGATGAAAAGAATGTATATACATGTTGATTTCTTGAAAAATATCTATAATTTTGCAAATGACCACACCTTGTTGAGGGGGTGCTATGCCTTAATCACCATGGATGGTAGGGTGTGACAACCATCAAATAATTGAAGGGTTGATACCTCAATCATCATAGATGGTAGGGTGTGACAACTATCAATCAATTGAGGGGTTGATACCTCAATCACTATCGATGGTAGGGTATGACAGCCATCAACCAATTGTGGGGTTGATACCTCAATCATCATGGATGGTAGGGTGTGACAAGCATCAACCAATTATGGGGTTGGTACCTCAATCACCAAGGATGGTAGGGTGTGACAATCATTAAACAATTGAGGGGTTGATAGCTCAATCACCTTTCTAAGGGTCTAGGAGGCCTTGGCTTCTGTAATGATGATATCTAACTACACATGTAATATGTTCTATATAAACATGCTTACTTCAAGCATCATTCATGCATGTCATGTTGTTATATGCTCATCCATTGCTTAATTATGCATTTTGACTATGTTGCTTATATCTTGTGGCATTATATCCTACATACTTAGTATATTCAAGCATACTAATGCATACTCTATGCCTACATGATGTTACCATGTAGGAACCAGAGCTCCACTTGATCATCCTCCTCCTCCACATAGCTAGTACTATCTCTTGAAGCAAGCTTGGTGAATCCTCAACTTTGAGGACAATAACTATCGACCCTATGTTATGTAAAGGCATTTTTTCTTTGTTTTGATGCTTATGACTATGAGGGTGAGCTCAGAAAGTTGTCCTGGCCCCATCCTACAGGTGTTGTTGGATAAGTTATGTATTTATCTTTGAGATCTTAACTTCTTTGATGATTTATGCTATGAAAGACTTCGCTTAGCCCCTTCATCCTTATTTCTGTTCTCTTATTATTGTTTAATTGCTGTCACAACCAAGGATGTGTAAATGATATGCTACAAGGCTTGTTTGGGGTTTCTTTAGGTCCCCATTCTCAGTGTCACGTCTAGGCCCTAGGCTTGGATCATGACAATATGAATCATCCTAGATATATGCCTTTGCATCATGAGCCAGCCTCTTTCTTTGACGATACATAACATCAAGAGGAAATACACCACTCACCAATAATTTACTGTATCTGTATACCACAGTAGTTGTTCCACTTCAATTGCTAGTAGCTGCTCATCTGGGAACTCTTCTTTAATCTGCAGCTGCTCACCTATGTGAGCATCATTTTCCAATTGGGACAAGTGATCAACAATCTGATTCTCACACCCCTTGTGATATTTAATCTCAATATCAAACTCTTAGAGCAATAGGATCTATCTGATGAGTCACGGCTTTGCATCTTTCTTGTCGAACAAGTATTATACGGCCTTGTGGTCTGTGAACATAATAACTTTGGTTCCCACCAAGTATGATGAACATAATAACTTTGGTTCCCACCAAGTTTGATCTGAACTTGTCAAACATAGACACTAGTACTAGCATCTCTTTCTCAGTAATCATGTAATTGTTTTAGGCTGCATCCAGAGTCTTGCTGGCATAATATATGGAGTGGAACACTTTTTATCTGCACTGTCCTTGTACAACAGCCATTGTTATATTACTAGCATAAAGCATAAGCTCAATTTGGAGCCCCTAGTTAGGTGCTATCAAGATCGGAGCCTCCACCAACTTCTTCTTCAATAATTTAAATGCCTGCAAAGATGAATCATCAAAGTGAAAGGGCAGCTCTTTCTCTGGAAGGGAGCATAGAGGCTTAGTACTTTTGGAGAAGTCCCTAAAGAATCTGTTGTAGAACCCCGCATGTCCCAGAAAACTTCGGACTCCCTTGACTAACACTGGTGGAGCACCTTATCTATCACTTCGATCTTCGCTTTGTCTTCCTCTAGCCCTCGCTTGAATACCTTGTGCACTAGGACTATCCCCACCTTAACCAGGAAGTGAAATTTCTCCCAATTAAGAATGAGGTTAGTCTCATCACATCTTGCTAGCACCTTGTCTAGATTCTATAAACACCTCGCAAAAGATTCACTAAAGACAGAGAAATCATCCATGAACACCTCCACGAAGTCCTCCACCATGTCATGGAATATGGCCATCATGCACCTTTGGAAAGTGGATGGTGCATTGCACAAACCAAAAGGCATGCGTTTAAAAGCATAGGTCTCATATGGACATATTAAGGTAGTCTTTTCCTGGTCCTCGGGTGCAATGGTGATCTGAGTACCCATCCAAGAAGCAATAGCACTTTTGCTTAGTAAGTCTATCCAGCATCTGATCAATGAAAGGAACTGGGTAGTGGTCTTTTCTAGTGGCATCATTCAACCTTCTGCAATCTATGCATATGCCACCCTATCAAATTTCTAGTTAGTATCAACTTCTTCTAGTCATTCACGATGATCGTCATCCCTCCTTTCTTGGGGACACATTGTAAAAGGCTTACCTACTTGCTGTTTGAGATGGGGAAGATGACCCCTGCATCAAACCACTTGATTACTTCTTTGTTTCTCTACCTCTTTAATAGTCAGATTCAGTCTTATATGTTGTTAGGCCACTGGCTTGTGACCCTCTTCCATGAAAATCCTGTGCATACATAGGGCCGGTCTAATGAGATGGATGTTTGACATTTGTCGACCTATTGGTCTCCTGCTTTTCTTTAGAATAACCACAGCAGCATCCACCTGGGTTGTAGTCAATGAAGGAGACAAGATTAGAGGTAAAGTATTATTTTCACTGAGAAATTCATAGCTAAGGTGTGATGGCAGTGACTTCAACTCCAATTGAGGAGCTTCTTTAATTGAGGGTTTGGGTTGGTAGTGGTACCAACACCCTGTTCAATGGCTCAGCCATTTTCTTCAGCATGCTTACATTGTAAGTGTTTAGAACACTCTCAATTTCTTTGGCCGCAACATTATCTACTATCCCTTGTTTCAGCAATACCCTGGCTAGTGGGCCTGTGATCTCAACATGGCTCACAATAACTGTGGTGTTTATCACTGTGATGGCTACCAAATTTCATATGCAGCCGGTAGTTTTATTGCTTTATAGACCTCAAATATCTCCACCTTGTAATGGCCTCTCATGGTGAGCCTCCCTACTGTAACATCAATTAACGCCCCTCCTGTAGTTAGGAACAGGCGTCCAAGGATGAGTGGGACCCCAAGGTCCGGTTCAAAATCCAAGATGACGAAGTCCGCGGGGAAGATGAGAGATCCCACTTGGACTAAGACATCTCAAGAACACCATCCGGCCTCACCACAGATCTATCTACCAGTTGTAACACAATGGTGGTGGGCTTCAGCCTTCCAAGCCCCAACATCAGAAACATAGAGCTAGGTATGAGATTGATACTTGCGCCCAAATCACACAAGGCTCGTGCATTCAGACAGCTCCCAATCGTAACTTGCATAGTAAAACTCCCAGGAACCTTCAACTTAGATGGTAAGTGTGATATATTAAGAATCTTGGAACTACAAGCCTCTGTGAGTGCCACGGTTTCATATTCAGCCAACTTGGTCTTGTGGCAACAATGTCCTTGACATATTTGGCATACTTTGGGATTTCCTACAAAATATCAATAAAATGTAAGTTAATCTGTACCTATTTTAGTAGCCCGATGATTTCCGAAAGCAGTCATCCTCCTTATTCTTTCTCAGCTTCTGTGGGAATGGAGGAGGAGGTTTAGGCAATGGAGTGGCCACATCAGAAGTTGTGCTGGGATCGTTAACCTCGATGTTCTATGCAGTACTTTGGTTATCCCTATCCTTCTTTTTTGGGACTAACTCAGTCAAATGCCTTCCACTCCTTGTGCTAACTGCATTAACTTGCTTTGGGTTGGGATCAGTATTACCTGGGAGGCCCCCTTGAGGCCTAGAGTATATCGAGCTGGCTAACTGTCCCCACTGCTTCTCCAAATTTTTTAGATCATGGTTATTCCTTCGAATATCTTCTTCTTGTCTATTTTGGTTTGCCAGAATTTGGCTCGGCACCTCATTGTCAGTCATATTGTTTGGGTTATCTTGTCTTGCAGGCTGCTTTACTGGCTGATTTTGATAAGCGTTACCACTATGTGGTCTATGCTGAGGTGGCCCATGACTCTGCTGGTTTCCACCCCATGAGAAATTCGAGTGGTTCCTCCAATTCGGGTTATATAAGTTCCCGAAGCCTTGATATCCGCCTCGGTTGGCATTGCCCACAAAATTCACTACATTAGGACTTGCTCCACATAACTCAGCAGTGTGGTCACCTCCCCCGCATACATCACACCAATCATTCTATTGTTGTTGTACCATATTGACTGGGGCTTGTGGTTGACCCATTGCTATCAAAGCTTGCTGTTGCTGGTCCAATACTGGATTGCAGAAGTGCTTGGTCATCATGTTCAGCATGGACGACATTTGAGCCTACATGGAAGTTATAGCATCAATCTCCAACACATCGGCCTGCTTCTAGACTACTGGTTGGCTTGATCCCCTATTCCATTCTTAGTGTCCTTGAGAAATCCTATTGAGAAGAGCACATAATTCATCGTATATCTTCTCCAATGCCTGTTCCCCTGCAGCTGAATCAAGGAGAATCTTGGTATTGGTTTCCAATCCTTCTATGAAGGTATGGACCAGTACCTTGTTAGCTTGACAATGGTGTGGACAATTGATTAACAGAGTTTCAAACCTATCCCAATCTTGATATAGATTTTCTCCGGGCTTTGCTTGAAGCTCAGACTCTCACTCTTGAGTTTTGCTGTCTTGCTAGATGAGAAGAATTGCATGAGGAACTTAGGGTTTAGATCATCCTAGGATGTGACCGAGTTTGGTGGCTCAATTTGTAGCCATCTCGGTGCTTCCCCCTCGCAGTGAGAAGGGGAACAAGGTCATCTTCACATAGTCTCTGTTCACCCCCGTAGGGATGAAGGTATCAACAATCTCTAGAAAGTTCTAAAGATGGACCTGTGGATCTTCCTGTGGAAGCCAGGTGAACTGTCCAGTCGAGTGAAGCAGCTGGACCATGTTCTGTATTAGCTCCTGCCGACCACCAGGCTTAGGTCTAACAAAGTAGCTCGTGAAATTAGTGGTTCTCAGGATCGCCACATCCCTCACTGGCCTCGGAGAGCTTCATAGTCACCTACTCTATCTGCCACTATTAAGCCAACCCATTCCTTCTATCTATTCTTTTTTCCCCACTAAGACGTGCATCTTTATGGCTGGGTTTGGGTTCGCCATTTCCTCTCTAACAAGATCAACTTCTATTGTCTCCTCTTTTTAATCTTCCTGTTCAATGAGTTCAATCGGTGGCATTTGAAATAGAACCCATGCTCTCCTTTTGGATTGACGAAAGAAAAAATCCTGATTTTCCATCTGATAAACTAGCTACTTATAAAATAGCACAACTAAGATGAAATATAGGGAACACCATAGAACCAGAAAACTTAGATAAACAATCAATTCATTTAAAATACCTGGCAACGACGCATATGTACGTGGTCTCACATGTAATATAGTCGCCTTGATTAAGGACCTGGGTTGTCGAACTCAAGGAATTTAAATGAAATCAGCAATTAATCCAAGCTATCACGTTTGAGGTGCTTTTAGTAAAAAGATGTGGAGATTAATGTAAATAAAATTAAATGACTAAATTTCTTCTAACTAGTTTTGGTTTTTATTACCAAGATACCAATTAAAAAGCAATTCTAGGATTGTAGCCTTAATGACTCCATTTAGTCTTAACTATTTCACCTATTTCTAGGTTCCTGATTACTAAATCACGGGGATTAAATTACCTGAACAGGGTTGCACACCCCTACTGGCCCACCGTTATTGACTGCCTAACTACATCATTGAGTGGGGATAGACAAGCCAATAAAAATGGATTAACGTTATCTTCTCGTATTATGAACCGAGCTATGTGTAAGGGTAGTGTCACAGGTCTCCCTTACATGAATCAATCTAGTTTCCTAGTCGAACAAGCTCCCTATACTACTGCATTCTGTTTAATCCAACATCTCTCAAATTCAAAATGAACAACTAATTTACCATCTAATTGGCCAAATTAATCAGTATAGATAAAAGTAATACATGAATAATCAAAAGAACCCAATCATAGATGTCAAAACTGAAGAACTAAATATTGTCCGTAGCTACAAACACAGAATATGGAGACATACATACACCATGAATGACCTAGAAAGCATTAAAAACCAAAAAAATAAAAATTAAACTAACCAAAGTGCCGTTATAAAAAGGTTTTCTATCATCTCTCTTTCCGTTCTTGTGTAGAAACCAATTTGAAAACCTAAAGTCTATGATAGAATATAATTAAAAATCCCGTAACTCAAATTTCCACTTCGCGTCCTCAAGTCCGCGACACAGACCCCTTGTTTCCACTAGGTTTTTGCTTATTTTTCTGACCGGACAGTTATTCCAATTATTTGCACAAGTCTATGATGTGGACATTGCCCATTTTTCTGCTTGGAGCCTTTTTTCTTCATTTTTTAGCTTCCACCGGTTTTTATCTTCTGAATCCTTGTTCTGTTCTTCCTTCTAATCTAGTTGTATATCTGGAGTTTCACAATTTGAGCAAAGACTTGTACAAACACAACCAAACGACGTACTTGGCCTTGTGTTAGCAAAATAAGAGAAAACAAACTAAAAACAACTAGACTATATGACTTTATCCTCTAACTCGACTTTATTTATGAGTATTTTGGCTAATTTGGCGTATAAATAAGCCTAAAATCACATACTTGAATCAAGCAAACCATAAGAGTCAAAAGTAAAGTCTCGAAAGATACAATCACAATATCTAGTACAAACTCTTGGGCCTGTCGGTTCCCTATTGTATACATATAGTTTGTTCTACTGCCTTCCCCTGGTGCAGCGCCTTTCTAATTACCCTTGGTTTATGGTGTTGTAGTAGAAGGCTGGGCCTTATTGCCCTACAACAGACACTCCTTTTGAAAGTGACTCATTCATCCACACTTATACCAACTATTTCGTCCCTCTCTACACTCTCCCAGATGTATATGTACACATCTTCCACAAGGTGGATTTCCTCACTAATCCAGGGTCATACTAGCTTTTGACTTGGGACGTTGTGTCTTGAGGTTCGGCTTACCTTGGGACTTCTCATCATACCTATTATTTGAAGATGGTGCACTCACTGAAGATACTGGGGACATGGAAGCCATTTTTTGAAGTAGGAGTTATCTCACTTATTCTGCTTAAATTGTCTAGGCTCAGGCCCTTCTGACTTAGCCTTTTTACTTGAATTCTCCTCTTTAACCCTCTTCTTTTCCTCCTCAAGTTCTTGGGCATACACGACAAATTCAGAGATTTCCATGCTTGGGATCAACATAGTTACTTTGCATTCCTTCTTCACATATTTACCTAAGCCAGATCTGAACTTTCTCATTCTAGCTCTCATGTCCTGGACCATCTCCGAAGCATCACAAGACAGTTGGATGAACATGAGACTGTACTCTTTAACCTTCAACCCTTCTTAATTTAGGCTCTCAAACTCTTCAATCTTGGCCTCCCTCAACTTATGAGGAAAGAAGTGATCAATAAAGACACTTTTAAAACCACTCCACTTAGTAGGATTTACATCCTCACCTCGACCCTCTTCCCATTGGTTATACAAAATGTTCACCATATCCTTAAGTTGATAGGAAGCAAGTCCAACTCCCTCAGTCTCAGACGCATACACCGTCTTCAGAACCTTCCACATCTCATCCATGAAGTCCTGTGGCTCTTTCTCAACCTTTGACTCTATGAATACTGGTTGTTTCATTATAAAGAAATATCCTAAATCTAGGTGCAGCAGTCGGCTCTTGGGAAACTAAGAGCTTATAAACACGGATTCATATGCTGGATGGCTACCAACTGAGTAAGCATAGTGATAGCTCCTCTGAAATCAGCCTCTGTTGTGGGAGCAGGCGAAGCAGCAAGTACCTGGGGAATCCCAGCGGCTCAAGCAAGTCGACCCCGACCTCTCGTCTCCATCAAAGTAGGTACCTCTAGTGAGAGATTCTCATTTTTAGAGGCTGAAGCATCTCTTTGGTTTGTGTTATGCTTAGGAGGCATTATCTACAAATAGGTAAAACACGAATCAGATAAATACTTTAATACAAGTTAAACTCTACTGGACAAACTCAAAATACAAAATAAGGGTTATCATTCCTAATGTCCTGTTGCCTCATGTTTATAAAGTGTGGTGCACAACACAACTATAAACAAGACTCTTCTAGACATGACCTCATAAATGCCCTAGGACTCTTGAACAGTGTGCTTTGATATCAAGATTGTCATACTCCGGGAAAGTGCCCTTGGAGTGGCCGACACTTGAAAAACCATTATTGACTCCCCAAGAGAACTCCCTGGCCTCATCATCACATCATACTCAACAATAGGAGAATGCTTAAGAAAAGCTATCAGTTTGGATAGATAAGTATCTTTCAATAATAGTTTTCAATGAACAGAATTTGAAAAATAAATAATGATTGACTATCTCTACTTAATGTCCATGAAGCCTTTATCAAATCTAGGAGGTGCCAAGACAAGTCCTGGTCTACTTCAAAATGAAATACTTATAATACTCAATAAAAGAAAGAAAAGGCTCCTCCAAATAACAAAGAGCACTCACCAAATCTAGAAGCAAGATTTTAGACTTCAATAATGCGTTTGTTGAAAGCCCCTATCACTTGTATTTGCATCCTTAACAAAACAGACCCAAATGGACGTCAGTACATTGAATATATTGGTACATAAGATGGATAAGGAAATATGTTAGGCTTAGATACAAATCAAAAAATCAACTTAATAATCCATGACTTAACTCAACAAAGGATGGAAGATTTGTATAGCAAAACAATGCTCCTAGAAGAAACACTAGCATTCAACTCAGTCAAATAAGTTATGTACAATCTTGGAGTTTATCTATCTAACAACCATCACATATGAGCTGGTGATGATATAACATTGGCACTATCATTTCCTCAACCATCCAATACTTGCCAAGGCAAGGGATGATCAAAGCAATCTTGATCCAAAATATCCATCTTTTTGGGACATAAGAGGCATAACCCTTATCCTACGCTGGTAACGTAGTTTGTTGGTTCGATTTTGGGTTTACTTGTACCCATGTTGGTGCTCAATACTCATCCTAAACACTTAATATGCTCATATCAGTCAGATTAGTCTCAGCTTGATATTTACTCTAATCAAACTCTATCAATTCGCTCAACAAATCAACCAATAAGGACCATCAATCATACATGCTATTGGGACTCATCAATCATTCAAGACTCTAACTCAAATGTTCATTAAGACTCTAATCAATCATGCTCATCACATAATAACATGTCAGGTTTTCATTATATACATATATGAGTGATATGCTCCTCCTACTCATGTTACTTAACTCATACATTCACAATTATGATCTCAATTCTATCAATGCAACAAGGATTGCATAGAATATTATAATTTAGGGTTCATAATGTTACCATAAATTAATGCTCCAAATTCATGAAGTCAACATGAAACTCATCAATTTGTTCATAATATATGCATAAAAATTCAGTAATAAATGAACATAACTCAAAGATTAGGATTAGGGAATTTCACTAATCAATTCCTACACTCCAATTCAAATCATGCAAACAAAAGGGCAAGTGGATGAATTCAGTCCAATTATTTAGGTAACTTTACATACCAAGAACAAAGTTTGACAATCAATTTGCATAGGTTTCTAGTCTAATCATTTGAATCTCTAGCTTCTTTTCTCATCCTATTAGCCCCAGACTTTTGTTAGAATGCATAGAATACTTAGGAATGGTTTTAAAAACACTTTTTAAGACAAAAATGACTTGTATTAGTTATGGGTTAAGTTTAGGAGGGGTAGGAAAAGTCTTGAATGTCCATTAAAAGAAATTGAAAATTTTGAACTATCGAGGACGACTTAGTCCACATCACGGACTTGGTCCCTAACAATACATTTTTCGTTAAAAGTTTTTCAATCGGTGTTCTAACCATTATAGAAAATAATAGAACAAAAATTAAGTGCAAATCCATGATAAATCCAAGATGCAGATGTGTCATATACTCTTTTGGGAGTGCATCTTTGCCCCAAAAAATTATCTTTTGATTTGGTTACTCTAAAATTCAACCAAGACTATTTTTCCGCACAACTGTTTGTGATGATCGTGATTCTAGCCTTGAATTTGCCAAACAAATTTGGGAAGATGCGTTGTACAAACGTTCTCTCATCTTGGGATATTTTGATAATTTTATAGGGTGTAACTCCCTATTTGCTTGAACACACTCTAAGGGAAGGCAACACATTAGATCCTTTTTTTTCTTCTAATTTATCTATTAACTTTGCAAGTATTTACATGGTGGAGAATTTTCAAGATATTCTAATTCTAGCAAATAAAATTGTGAATGTGAATAAAATTAGTTTGCCTCATTCAAGGCATACTCCAATAAACAACAAAAACTAGATTTCAATTAAACATGTTGTTTATGTTGAATACCTCTTTGCCCGAAAGAAGAGAATCATTGAACTTTATGGTTGCATATTGTAACACCCCCTACTTCCTTCTACCTAATCTGGAGTGAATGCACACATGATGCTGTGAAAAGATTGAGAAAAATACTTCAGAAGAAGGTTCATGAGGACCGTTTACTACTCTTGGATAGGGCTACAACTCATAAAATGGGTGTCGTAAAACCCCTAGAATGACTTGGTGAAATTTCCTAATTCTAAGACCTATATACGAGAGGTGGTTTACGACTTGTAGGATCTGTTACGACTCGTAGAAGAGGTTTCTAATAAATTTTAGTAACTCAAATTTCACGGCCCTGATTACGAGAGGTAGTTTACGACCTGTAAAACATTTTACAGCCCATAGAAGAGGTCTCATGGTAATTTTCAGTAACTCAGATTTTCAGACCATTCATTGACGAGAGGCTTCTATGACTCGTAAAATGGTCTACGACTTGTATAGGGTCTCATAGACCCAAGCAACAATTTTTAAGAGGGGTATTTTTTTCTATTCTGATCCCTTTTAATTCAACCCTCGGACGTTTTGGACTTAATGAATGTCCTGAAACACAATCCTAAATGTATTTTCCACCATTCTTCACACAGGGCTTTCTTGGTAATACTAGGGGAGGGAGAAGAGTAAGGGTTTCTAAGTCAAGTGCGAGGATTGGTTGAAGTCTTATAGTTTCTTCCATTCCTAGGTATGTAGGTCTTACTAAAGTATTGAGCCACATTCGTTCACACGCCCCTCTCATCTATTTAAGTCAAAATATGGGAAAGAGTTGAAATTTGGGAAACCTTATTTCCTATTACTGAAATTCTTTATTTACTATGAACTTTCTTGATAATGTAGTAGAGTTATATTCTATTCATTATGATGTATTTTATCCGCATTCTTTCTTCCACTGTTGAGGCCAAGTGGTCCACTCGGGGACTAGCAATAGTCTTTGAGTGCCTCTCGGGGCGTGACAAACTTTGTATTAGAACACAGAGTTCAAGTATCCTAGGGAGTCTATCAAGCCATGTCTAGTTGAGTCTTGTTTATAGGTGTGTTGTGCACCACATTTCATAAGCAGGAGACTATAGGACATTAAGAACTGTTACCCTTTCTTGTGATTTGAGTTTGTGCAATAGAGTTAAAGCTCTACAAAGCTCTCTTCTAACGGATGCATTACACGCTTGGAGATCGTACCTCCTAAACGTACCATGACCTTACAGAATACTTCAGCTAGCAATGCTGAGAACCCTACTTCATAGGTACCTCCTTCGATGGAAACGAGGGGTCAAGGTTTGCCAGCCAGAGCCACTAGTGTTCTTAAGACATCTATTTCTCCAGCTGCTCCTACCAGAGAGGCAGACTTCAGAGGAGCTATCATTATGCTCACTCAGTTAGTCGCTGCTAGAGCGGGAACCAGGGTTCAAAGACTCCTAGTTCTAGCTATTAGGAGCCAACGTCTTCTGAGAGACTTTTTGTGGATGAACCCACCTTTCTACATTGGGTCCAAAGTTTAGGAGGACCCTCAAAAATTCATTGATGAGATCTTAAAGGTGTTAAAAACTATGTACGTGACCGAGGACGAGGGAGTTGAGCTTGTTGCCTACCAGCTTAAAGATGTGGCTATTGTCTAGTACAATTAATGGGGTGAGGGTCAAGGTGAGGATGCTGAGCCCACTGCTTGGAAGTAGTTTGAGAGTACTTTCCTTGATCTGTCATTTCTTTCCTCAGGAGTTGAATGAGGCAAAGGTTGAAGAGTTCATGAATTTGAAGTTGACTATTAAAGAGTATAGCTTCAAATTCATCTAGTTATCTAGGTATGCCCGAGAGATGGTCCAAGATATGAGATCGAGGCTGAGGAAATTCGTATTTAGATTGTGTGAAGGAGTGTAAGGTGGCATTACTGATTGCAGATATGGATATCACCAAAATGATTCTTTCTGGCCAGCAAATTGAGGAGGATAAGGAAAAGGATGTAAAGGACTATTTGAGTAAGAGAGCCAAGTCACCAGGGCTTGAGTCCAACCCAACTAAGCAAGGTAAAGGAGATAGGTCTTATTTCTAGAAGAGGTCCTTTAGCTATGCACCATATTCAGCTAGTGCACCAACCTGAGCCACAGGTATGAGTACAAGTCCCAAGGTTAGCCAAATAGTAGGGCACAGGGTGCAAAGTCCCGATCCAGTATGACTCTTGGCTCTAAAGGAATGCCACTTTGTGGGAAATTTGGCAGGATACATCTGGAAGAATTTAGAGATTGAGAGAATGGTTGGTAGAAGTATGGCTAGTAGGGCCATTTTTAGATGGAGTGTCTAATATACCAATAAGGGTAACCAAAAAGGTGCTGCACAAGGGGTTGTGGTTGGGACAAACTGTCTATATATGATGGGGAACCGATTGGACCAAGAAGTTGCACCAGATGTTGTGACAGGTATGCTTCGAGTTTTTACCTTTCCTTGCTTTGCTTTACTTGATATAGGTTTAATTTGTTCTATTGTAATCCATATGTGGCTGGTAGATTCAAGATTCTGCTTGAGTGCTATAGCCATTTTCTATTTTTACTCCTGTTGATGAGTCCATTTGAGCTGAGATAATGTATAGAGATTGTGTGATATCCACCTATCATAGGGATACTTTTTCCAATTTGATTGAGTTAGAGATGGTCGATTTTGATGTGATCCTTGGTATGGACTGACTTTAAGCATGCTATGCCCTGTTGATTGCAAACCTGAACTGTCAAATTTCAGTTTTTGAATGAGCCTGATATTGAGGGGAAGGGAGATTCTGTTGTGGTAAAGGTTAAGTTTATTTCTTACCTTAAGGCTCGAAGACTAATCTATATAGGATGTATGTACCACCTCGTGGGAGTCAAGTCTGATGATGTTGAGCCCTGTTCTCTTGAGTCTGTCCTAGTTATGAGCGAGTTTCTT
>JAPFFP010007022.1:0-40618 GCA_026153255.1 Solanum medicagineum
TTTTAAAATTGGGAAGTCAATTCAAGAGGTCATTGTACGAATCGTACCTTGAATTACAACATGTAAATATGGGTCATGTCAAAATTCAAGTCCCAAAACTCATTCGGGTTCTAAGGTTATCATTCAAGCTTCAAGTCTCAATTCCAATCTTCTTCAAGGATTCTTGTAAGTCAAGGTATGTGGGTTTATTTCATGGGTTCCTTTCACCCATGATACCTAAGCTTCCTTTTACTCAAATTTGCATGACTTAAAGTTGATTTACTCATGGGCCTTACTTATTATGAATTTCACTGCACACTTTGTTGTGGTTTGATGAAATTATGTTTTTTTTAGCATGTTTTGAGCTATGAATCTAAGGTCTATTGTGAGATTTGATGAAGGGTTTTGATGTATGTTGCATGAGGGTGTTACCAAGTGTCTGTTGATGGTTTTACAAAAAAAATTCTAGCATGATTTCACTCTTAAATTTCATGGTTTTACACTAGCATAACACACCCACCAAGTGTTCGATAAAATGTCCAATTTGGAGTTCTTGAGTTATTGATGGTCTATTGTATAACTTATGAGTCAAGTTGATTATGGTGATGAAAGGAATGTATATATGTGTGCTTAAATCATGTAAAGCACCTATGGCATTGCAAGTGAATTGTTTGGCTCTCATATTGTTATGTTCTTTGAAATTGTTGATGAGTTATTGAGTTCCTATGCCAGGACTTATGCTCTTTTGAATTGTGAAGCCTACTAGAAGGGCTTATGAACTATGTTATATGCTTTACCCTCTATAAGGCCAATTTCTACATGTAGGGGTTATGAACTATGTTGTACACCTTACCCTCATGTACGAATCAATGCTACTCACTTACTCATATCTATATGAAAGGGTTATGAACTATGTTGTACTCCTTACCCTCGTGTATGATTTGAGGTCATGCAAGGTACTCATATGAAGGGGTTATGAACAATGTGGTGCACCTCACCCTCATATGCGATGTATGGTTATGTATTATCTCATCCATACATTTAGGGTTATGACCTATGCTACCTTCAACCCTCATGTGCTATTCACTATCTTATATTTACATGTAGGGTGATAAACTATGCTATCTCTTTACCCTCACATATTACCCATTACCTACAGGAAGGGGTTATGACCTATGCTATATCCCTCACCCTCTAGTACAAGGTATTTGGATGATCTACGCATGTCACCTTATTATGTTAAACAAGCTATGTAAGTATGGTTATTTTCAAGAATATTTTACTTCAAATATCATGCATGCATACCATATTGCTATATGCTCCATTTTTGTCTAATTATGCATTATGATTATGTGCCTATGTGTTATTGCATTGCATCCCATATACTTAGTATATTCAAAAGTACTAACACATATTCTATGCCTACATGATATCACCATGTAGGAATTGGAGCCCCTATCGATTCTCCTCCTTGTGGCTAGACTGATTATTCAAGATAGCTTTTGGTGAGTCCTCATTTTCAGGGAGAATATCTATTTTCTCTCATGCTTATGTTTAGATTATGTCTTGTATATTTGGATTACCTTTTGTCATTACCATTAGGGTGAGCCCGGTTGCTTGTCTTGGCCCTCGCTAAGTTCTATATTTAGAGGTGTTGTTGGACAAGTATATAATGATGCTATACGTTTGACTCTTCTAACTCTTTTGATGTTTTATGTAATGAAGGTTTCTCCTTAGTCCCTATGCCCTTATTTCTACTCTTTTTGTTGTTATTCAATTGCTTCCGCGATCAAGGATGTGTAGTGATATAGTAGGAGGCTTGCTTGGGGTTCCTTCAGGGTCCCCATGCACCGTGTCACATCTAGGGCCTAGTTTAAGTCATGAAAAACTTGGTATCAGAGCACTAGGTTGTTAAATCCTCGGAGTCCAACACACAACGTCGATTAGAGTCTTATTCATGGATGTGTTGTGCACCACAACTATGAGTAGGAGGCTATGACATGGTTTAGGAAATGTTTCCCTTCTTTATGTTCTAAATCATGCTATAGAGTTGAAGTAAGCTTCATCCCCCCCCCCTTAACAATTGTTCTTTGCCTCGCTAGCTGATCATGCCTAACACAAGAGGAAGAAGAGCCCGCGCTCCTGAGGGACAACCAGCTTATGGTGAGCTCCGAGATGCTCTCACCTTTCTAGTTCAAGTTATGGCCCATCAAGTTAATTAGGGGGCCCAATCCCCTCATGCTACTACCCCAGGATCTAGAGTGAGAGACTTCATGAGGATAAACCCACTAGAGTTCTATGGGTAAAGGTGGATAAGAAACCACAAGAGTTATTGACGAGATTTTTAAGGTATTGGCCATCATGGGTGTTAGATTGGAAGATAAAGCTGAGTTGGTAGGTTTCCAACTCAGGGGAGTTGCACAAATATGGTTTACTCAATGGAATAAGGGGATGGAAATAATAATGTGTTTCTATGGGAGGAGTTTAAGGCCGTTTTTCTTAATCGGTTATTACCTCTTGAGCTCAGGGAGGCCAAGATGGTGGAGTTCATGAATTTGGAGCAGCGGTCAATGAGTGTGAGGGAGTATGCCCTCAAGTTCAACCAACTTTCTAAGTATGCTCCTCACTTGGTTGCCGACCCAAGGGCTAAAATGAACAAGTTCGTGATGGGTGTCTCCGATTTGGAGAGTGAAGAATGTCGGTCCGCTATGTTTATTAATAATATGGATTAATCCCACCTCATGACTTATGCTGAACAACTTGAGGGGGAGAAGCTTAGGAGGAAGAAGAGTGGAGAGTCCAAGAGGGCTAGGTTTGAGGATGACCAGTTCCAACAAGATATTGAGTTTCAAGGCCAAGGATCTTCTAGTGCTCCAAACAACAGGCTTGCTATGGAAGGAATGGATAAACCAAGGTTCCAAGGTGGCAATCGCGGGATGAGTTTTCCAAAATGTGAAAAGCATCATCATGGAAAATGCTTAAAGAATTCAAGTGCATGTTATGGGTGTGGGAGAGTAGGCCACAAGCTTATTGATTACTCTTACGTTCAGAACAAGGGCAAGAAGGGTTGTCCTCAAGGTCAAGGTGGTCATGTGAATCAAGAGGCCCAAGGTAGTTATACTGATCAAGGAGGTGCTCCAAGACGTAATTGTTTCTATTCTCTTCAAATGAGGCAAGGGGTAAATGAGGCGCCTGATGTTGCTACAAGTATGTTGAAGTTTCCTTTGACTTTGATGTGTATTCATGGGAAGTTTCGGGCGTCTCTAATCCCTTTATTATTCCTTTTGTTGCTAGTGGGTTTCAAGTGTGTTCTGAATTGTTATGTGGGCTTTTTGGTGTCTATCCCATTAGTGAGTCTATTGTGCTAGAAAGTCTTTAGGAATTGTTCCGTAGTCACATTGTATTTAGTTCTTGATTCATGATTGTTCTGGACTAGATGTGGTGGATTTTGATGTCATTCTTGGGATGGATTGGTTACATGCATATTGTGTCTCCATTGGTTGTAGAACCCGTAGGGTCAAATTCCAATTCACTATTAAACCCCTCTTTCAGTGGTAGTGAAGGGGTAAGTCTCTTTCTTGTCTTGAGGTACAATTGGTCTCTAGGGCTACCTTAATCATATTGTACAAGTTGGGGGTGTTGAACCTAAGTTATTTCTATCGAGTCAATTCTAGTGTTCAATGAGTCCTTGATGTCCTTTCCGATATTTTGAATTCGGGGTGGTGTCTTTTAGTTTGACTTGTGCACTGGTTGTGACTATAGGTCTCATGAATAAAGTCTTTAATCCCTATCTTTTTATGTTGTGGTGGTTCTTGGTAATGATGTGTCGGGTTGTTTCCGGAAGTGAGGAACAGCTTGTGAGTCATTTGAGGGTGATGTTGTGATTTTTGAAGGAGGTGAAGTTGGGTGAAGTGAGAACGGTGGTGTAGTGGCTTTGATGGTTCCGAATTTTCTTTGATTGAAGAGGCCTTGATCCCCATTTTGATAGAGTTGGAGGTCTTGGTGAGGGGTGGTAAGGTGGAGGTTTTCTCCCAAGGGGTAGATGGTGTCTTTAGACACTAAGGTAGGCTATAGGTGTTTGTGTTGATGATTTGGTTCTCTTGGAAGTCCCACCCATGATGGGGTGGTCGGGATGGCAAGAAAGGAAATTAAGTTTATCATTTGTAGGTCCTTATAAAGTATTGAAAAGGATTGATAAGGTTGCATGTGAATGGGAATTGCCTAAGGATATGGATATGGTTCGTCCGGTTCTTCATGTTTCTAGGTTGAGGGGAGGTGTTGGTGATTCTATTGTTATAAGGCTCTTTGAGTTTGTGAGTATTGAGGAAGATAAGTTGGTGTAAGAGAAGGTACCGATAGAGGTGTTGGATGGAAGGGTGAAAAAGTTAATTAATAAGGTTGTTGTGTTCGTCAAAGCCCTTTGGAAGAATTGTGAAGTGGAAAGTGCCTCTCGGGGAGCTGGAGCGGGCATGGAGGAGAAATATCTGTATCTCTTTCATTCTATTCAAGTTTATTATAAATGTCAAATTTATTATAAACGTGAAGTTTATTTTTATGACTTCCAGTCCTATGTTCCAGCCTTTATGTCATTTGGATGCATTCATGTTATTATTGACAAGTTCATGATGATTTTACACTTATGTTGAGATTTTGAAAATGATGTTTTAAGTATGTTATTGCATTCTTGTTAGGGCTGATTTCTTCATGATTACTCTTCTCATGTATGTTTCTTTGACATTCGGGGATGAATGTTCCGAAGGGGGAGATATTGAAACAACCACAAAAAGTGCCTTCGAAGTGTCGAAAATCGTAATTTCTATATATCTAAAAATTCATGCATTATTTCAAAAATCTGACTTCAATATTCTTGATCAGGGGGATAAATTGAGTTGGAAATGAGTCTTACCCAAATTTTAGAGAGAATGATTCACAATTTCAATTTTTCAAGTTTATGAATAACAGTGGGCATTCGCGCCCCTATGTTAATTTTGCTCAAATTTCGTGTTCCGGTCCAAGGCTTTTGGGTCTTGATCCCAAGCCTTCCCATACGTGAAAATACTTATACATAGCCATATTTCGTCTCATATCATCCAAGATATTCCCCAATACTCACTCAAACACTTAGATTGACATTTCTCTCAAAATTCAAGTCCCAAAACTCATTCGGATTCTGAGGTTATCATTCAAGCTTCAAGTCTCCATCTCCAATCTTCTTCAAGGATTCTCTTAAGTCAAGGTATGTGGGTTTCTTCCATGGGTTCCTTTCACTCATGATTCCCAAGCTTCCTTTTAGTCAAATTTTCATGATTTAAGGTTGATTTACTCATGGGTCTTACTTATTATGAATTTCACTGCATAATATGTTGGGGTTTCATGAAATTGTGGTTGTTTTAACATGTTTTGAGCTATGAATCTAAGGTCTATTATGAGATTTGATGAAGGATTTTTATGTATGCTGCTTGAGGGTGTTACCAAGTGTCTATTGATTGTTTTACGAAAACTTTTCTAGCATGATTTCACTCTTGAAGTGCATGGTTTTACACTAGAACTACACACCTGCCAAGTGTTTGATAAAATGTTCAGTTTAGGGTTCTTGAGTTATTGATGGTCTATTGCATGACTTGTGAGTCAAGTGGCTTATGGTGATGAAAGGAATGTATATATGTGTGTTTGAATCATGTAAAGAAAATATGGTATTGCAAGTGAATTGTTGGACTCTCATGTTGTTATGTTCTTAGAAATTGTTACTGAGCTATTGAGTTCTTATGGTAAGGTTTATGCTCTTATGAATTGTAAAGCCTACTAGAAGGGGTTATGAACTATGTTATATGCTTTACCCTCTAGTACAAGGCCAAATTCTACATGTAGGGATTATGAACTATGTTGTACACCTGGCCCTCATGTAAGAATCAATGCTACTCACTTACTCATATCTACATGAAGGGGTTATGAACTATATTGTACTCCTTACCCTCGTGTATGATTTGAGGTTATGCAAGGTACTCATATGAAGGGTTTATGAACTATATGGTACGCCTCACCCTTATATGTGATGTAAGGTTATGCATTATCTCATGCACACATGTAGGGGTTATGACCTATGCTACCTTCCACCCTCACGTGTTATTCAGTATCTCATTTTTACATGTAGGGGTTATGAACTATGCTATCTCTTTACCCTTATGTAATACCCATTACCTACTAGAAAGAGTTAAGACCTATTCTATATCCCTCACCTGTAGTACAAGGTATTTGGATGATCTAAGCATGTCACCTTATTATGTTAAACAAGCTATGTAAGTATAGTTATTTTCAAGCGTGTTTTACTTTAAATATCATGCATGCATGTCATATTGCTATATGCTCCGTTATTGTCTTATTATGCATTTTGATTATGTGTCTATGTCTTGTTGCATTGCATCCCACATACTTAGTACTTTTAAATGTACTAATGCATACTCTATGCCTATATAATATCACCATGTAGGAACCAGAGCCCCTATTGATTCTCCTCATCGTGGCTAGACGGATTGTTCAAGATAGCCTTTGGTGAGTGCTCATGTCCGGGGATAATATCTATCTTCTCTCATGCTTATGTTTAGATTATGTCTTATATAATTGGATTAACTATTGTCATTACTATAAGGGTGAGCCCAGTTGCTTGTCTTGGCCCCCGCTAAGTTTTATGTTTAGAGGTGTTGTTGGACAAGTATGTAATGATGCTATACGCTTGACTCTTTTGACTCTCTTGATGTTTTATGTAATGAAGGTTTCCCTTAGTCCTTATGCCCTTATTTCTACTCTTCTTATTGTTGTTTAATTGCTTCTTTGACCAAGGATGTGTAATGATACGCTAAGAGGCTTGATTGGGGTTCCTTCGGGGTCCCCATGCGCCGTGTCACATCTAGGCCCTTGTTTTGGTCATGACACGAATGCTCTTGTTTCCTTCAAGATCATTCCGATTCCAAGGGGGAGACTAAGGAGAGCCCAACTCATGAGGAGTAACCGGCCCCTCCCACTCCTCGAGCTTCTCAAGATGGAGGGGTATCCCAAGAATAGTTCGAGATGCTATCATAATGTTGGCCCATGCTATGACAAACCAAATGAACCAAGGGGCCCAAGCCCCTTATGCTCCCACTTCAGCCTCAAGGGTGAGGTATTTCACAAGAATGAACCCACTGCAGTTCCACGGATCCAAGCTGGAAGAGGATCCCCAAGAGTTCATTGATGAGGTGTATAAGGTACTATCTATTAAGGGGGTCAATTCAGAAGAGAAAGCATAGTTAACGACCTACCAACTCAAACTTGTGGCCCAAATTTTGTTCACCCAATGGAAATTTAAGAGGAAAGATGATGATGCTATTCCTCGGAAGGAGTTCAAAGCCGCATTCCTCAACCTTTTCTTCCCTATCAAGCTAAGAGAGGCTAAGATGATGGATTTTATGAACCTTCAGAAAGGTTCCATGAGTGTGAGGGAGTATGCCCTCAAGTTCAACAAGCTTTCCAAGTATGCTCCATATTTGGTGGCCAACCCTAGAGCTAGAATGAACAAATTTGTATCGGGAGTGTCTGACTTGGTTAATAAAGAGTGTCGTACCATCATACTAGTGAATGATATGGATTTGTCTCAGCTCATGACTTATGCCGAGCAACTAGAGGGTGAAAAGTGTAGAAAAAGAAGAAGTGGTGAGTCCAAGAGGGCTCGTTTTGAAGGTGGTTTCCAAGGTTCCAAGGGTGGCCTGTTTCCACAAGGCCACAAGTTCTAAGTTCAAGGTTCTTCCAATAATCCTATAAGAGATTTGCTAATGATAATCCAAGATTCCAAGGTGGTAATGGTGGAGTGTCTAATCCTGAGTGCCAAAGGTGTGATAGAAACCATAGTGGCCAATACTCTAGTGCTTGCTATGGTTGTGGTGTAGTGGGTCACAAGGTTGTTGATTATCCTCATGATCAAAACAAAGGTAGAGATGGTCTCCCTCAAGGCCAAGGTGCTAATATGGGTCCAAGGGCAAAGGGAGGCCAAAAAGGGGGTCATCCAAGGAAAAATGGGTTCTATGTTCTTCAAGAAAGGCAAGGGATGGATGAGGCGCCCAATGCCATTACCAATATATTAAAGTTTTTTATTTTGATATGTTTGCATTAATTGATCCGTGTGCCACTCTTTCCTTATTTACTCCTTTTGTTGGCAAAAAACCTTCACGTGGATCCCAAATTGTTATGTGAACCTTATGAAGTGTTAACCCCCGTTGGTGAGTCCATTGTTGCTAAAAGAGTCTATAGAAATTGTCTCGTGTTGATATTGCATAAAGTCTTGCCTTGTGATTTTGTTGAATTAGATATGGTGGATTTTAACATCATTCTTGGGATGGATTGGTTACATGCATATTATGCTTCTATTGATTGTAGAACCCGTAGGGTTAAACTCCAATTCCCTAATGAGCTTGTTCTTGAGTGGTAAAGTCATGATGTGGTGGTCAAAGGTAGATTCATTTCTTGTCTTAAAGCCCAAAGGCTGATTTCTAAGGGTATCCTTTATCATCTTATGAGGGTTAGGGATGTTTAGTCCAAAGTCCTTCCTATTGAGTCAGTTCCAGTGGTCAATAAGTTTCTTGATGTCTTTCTCTATGAAATTCTCGGTGTTCCTCCTAAAAGAGAAATAGACTTTGGCATGGACCTCCTTCTCAACTCAATGCATTTCCATTCCCTACCGTATGGCCCCGACAGAATTGAAGGAGTTGAAGGATTAATTGAGGGACTTGTTGGAGAAGGGTTTCATAAGGCCTAGTAAGTCATCTTGGGGGTGCACTGGTGTTATTTGTGAAGAAAAAGATTGGTTCTCTTAGAATATGCATTAATTAACAGTAACTTAATAGGGTTACCATAAAGAACAAGTACCCTCTACCAAGGATTAATGACATTTTTTATCAACTATAAGGGGCTAATCACTTTTCTAAGATTAATCTTTGGTCCGGATACCACCAAGTGAAGGTAAGGGAGTGTGATATTCCCAAGATGGCTTTTTGGACTAGGCATGGGCACTTTGAGTTTGTGGTTATGTCCTTTGGGCTGACTAATGCATTGGCTATATTTATGGATCTCATGAATAAGGTCTTTAAACCCTACCTTGACATGTTTGTGGTGGTCTTTATTAATGATATATTGATTTATTCCCAGAGTGAGGAAGAGCATGTGAATCACTTGAGAGTGGTGTTGCAAATCTTGAGGGAGGAGAGGTTGTTTGCTAAATATGAAAAATGTGAATTTTGGTTGAAAGAGGTTGCTTTTCTAGGGCATGTGGTGTCCAATGATGGTATAAAGGTAATAACAAATTGACCTAGACCCTTGACTGCATTGGATATTAGCAGTTTCTTAGGTTTAGCGGGGTACTACCAGAGGTTTGTGAATGGCTTTTCATCTATTGCTTCTCGTATGACAAAGTTGACCCAAAACAAGGCAAAATTCATGTTGACCGATGAATGTAAAAAGAGTTTCCAAACTTTGAAAGATTAGCTTGTCTCTGCTCCTATCTTGGCTCTACCAGAAGGGTTGGAAGGTTTGTGGTATATTGATGCCTCAAGAATTGGCTTGGGGTGTGTTTTGATGAAAAATGCTAAGGTGATAGCATATGCCTCTAGACAAGTTAAGGTGTATGAGTGAAATTATTCCACCCATGATGTTGAATTGGCGGCCATGGTATTTGCTTTGAAAATTTGGCATCACTACTTGTATGGGGTTCATGTTGATGTGTTTACCAACCACAAGAGTCTCCAATATGTGTTCACCCAAAAAGATCTAAACGTGAGACAAAGAAGGTGATTAAAGCTCCTTAAAGCTTATGACATGAGTGTACATTATCATCCCGGCAAAGCTAATGTTGTGGCAAATGCTCTACATAGAGTATCCATGGGTAGTTTAGCTCATATGGATGATGGTGGCAAAGAGGTGGCTAGAGAGGTTCACCAGTTGGCTAGGTTGTGGGTTAGGTTGGATGAAGTTGAAAATGGTGGTGTAGTAGTTATTGATGTTTCTAAATCTTTTTTGATTGAGGAAGTGAAGTCAAAACAAGATCTTGACCCCGCCATGCTAGAGGTAAAGACCTTGGTGACGGATGGTCAAGTGGAGGTTTTCTCCCAAGGGGGAGATGGTGCCCTTAGGTACCAAGGTAGGTTACATGTGCCTAATGTTGATGACTTAAGAGAGTGGATATTGAAGGAGGCTCATAATTCATCATAGTCCATTCACTCCGGTTCTACAAAGATGTATAGAGACTTGAGGGAGGTGTACTGGTAGGGTGGTATGAAGAGGGACATTGCTAAATTCGTCTTCGGGTGTTACAATTTCCAACAAGTGAAGGCCAAACACCAAAGGCTGGGTGGCTAGCCCAAGAGATAGAGATCCCTACTTGGAAGTGGGAAGAGATCAACATGAATTTGGTGGTTGGGTTGCCTAAGACTAGAAAACACTGACTCTATTTGGGTTGTTGTGGATAGAATGACAAAGTCAACTCACTTTCTACTGGTCAGAACTACTTATAGCGCTGAAGATTATGCCAAGTTGTATATATATGAGTTGGTTAGATTGCATGGGGTGCCCTTATTCCAAAGAGGTCTTGGTACCAAGGTTAAGCTTAGCATGAATTTTCATCCTCAAATGGATGGTCAAGTCGAGAGGATAATCCAAACTCTTGAGGATATGCTTATAGCTTGTGTTTTAGAGTGTAAGGGTAGTTGGGATGCACATCTTCCACTTATTGAGCTTACTTACAACAATGGCTGCCACTCAAGCATTGGCATGACCCCCTTTGAAACTTTATATGGTAGGCATTGTAGATCTCCGGTTGGATGGTCTGATGTGGGGAAGATGTCATTGCTAGGTTCGGATTTGGTTATGGAAGCCTTGGAGAAGGTGAGGTTGATAAGGGAGAGATTGAAAATAGCCCAAAGTAGACAAAAGTCCTACTCTGATGTGAGGAGAAGAGAACTTGAATTCAAGGTTGATGATTTGGTTTACTTGAAAGTCTCACCCATGAAGGATGTGGTCCGATTTGGCAAGAAAGAGAAATTGAGCCCAAGGTTTGTGGGACCTTATACAGTTTTGAGGAGAGTTTATAAGGTTGCATATGAGTTGGAGATGAATATGGTTCATCCGTTCTTCCATGTGTCCATGTTGAGAAGGTGTGTGGGTGACCCAAGTGCTATAGTGCCCTTAGAAATGTTACAGGTGTTGTAGACAATTTGACCATTGAGGAGATCCCAGTGAAGATTTTGGATAGACAAGTGAACAGATTGAGAAACAGAGATGTAACTTCCATCAGAGTCCTTTGGAGGATTCAACAAGTTGAAAGTGCCACATGGGAAGAGAGACAAACATGAAAAAGCGATACCCGTATCTCTTCCACTCTACTCAAGCGGAAGGTAATACTTTAAGGCTCCTATATGATTTCAAGTCTTGAGTTTCAACCCTCATGTTATTTTACATGCATTCATGTTCTATGGTGACAAGTTTATGGTGATTTCTGAGATTCATGTTAAGATTTTTGAAAAATCATGTTTAAATGCATTTGTTGTATTCATGTCAGGCTGAAATCTTCATACTTACTTTTCTTATGCGTGATTCTTTGACATTTGAGGATGAATGTTCCCAAGGGGGAGATATTGAAGCGCCCCACATATGTTTCGGAAAGCCCCAAAATTGTAATTTCCATATATCTATAAATTCGTACGTGATTTTGAAAATCCGACATCATATTCTTGATCAGAGGGCAAAATTGAGTGGGAAATCGATATAACCTGAATTTTAGAACAGCCGTAGCAATAAATAATTTTTGCAAATTTTACGATTTTTAGTGGCTATCCTCGCCTAGGGTGCGCAAAGTGTAAATTGTAGTCCAAGTCTAGTCCTCGTCGTGCCAAGGGCGCGAACCAGTGCAATATTTTCCTAAATTTTTTAATTTTGGCCAAGGGCATTGGGGTCATAGCCCATTGCCCACTTAAACGTGAAATCACCCATACTTAGCCATTTTTCAACTCTATAACTCACAAAACCCTCTCTAAAGCCTCGCTAAGACTCTATCAATTCTCTCATTCAAATCTAAGGACTTCAAGCTCAATTTTGGGACTCAAGGACAAATTTCAAGCTCTAAGTACCCAAGCCTAGGGCCTAGATGTGAATTGGCGAATGGGGAACCCGAAGGAACCCCAGACAAGCTTCTTAATTTGTCATTACACATCATTGGTCGCAAAAGCATATAGGTGACATAAAAGAGTAAGAATAAGGCACAGGGACTAAGGGGAAAGCTTGCATAACCTCATAGACAATAGATAAAGTTCCAAGATCATATCATAGGTATATAACATGTCCAACAAACACTTCTAATACATAGATAGAGTAGGGACTAAGACCAAAAAAACTGGGCTCACCCTCATAGTCAAAATAGAAAATAAAGATAAGTATCTCAATACATAACAAGAGCAATATAGTCCAAGGACCCTGAAGTGGAGGACTCACCAACTAGCTCAAGTAATACCAAACTAGCCACATTGAGGAGGAGGATGATCAACTTGGGCACCAGTTCCTACATGGTGATATCATGTAGGCATAGAGTATGTGTTAGTTTGTTTAAATGTACTAAGTATATTGGATGTAATTCAACAAGAGATAGGCACCTTAATCAAAATGCATAACAATAGGTAATAGGCATAATATAACAACATGACATGTATGATCAATGCATTAGTAAAACATGCTTAAGTAACTCATGCTCATATAGGATATCATATGTGTAGAAGAGATCAAGCTAGATTACCAAAGTACAAACCCCTTGATAGGTTAGTGATGATAGCACCCATCACCTTAGTGTGTGAGGTACAAACCCCTCACCAAGGTTAGTGATGGTACGACCCATCCCCCTAGTATGTGAGGTACAAACCCCTCATCAATGCTAGTGATGATAGCACCTATCACCCAAGTGAGTGAGGTATAAACCCCTTATCAAGTTTAGTGATTGCAACCATCAGCCTAGTGTTTGAGATATTAACCCCTCAACTAGGTTACCCGGATCGGGCATGGTCTAATGCAACACTTTATATAGAATATATCATATACACTAGCTATTTTCATCATCATATAGTCATTTATATCATATCTCATGTTTTGGACATTCAATTCCTCAAGAAACCACATTCGGACATTTTATCAAACGCTTAGAGAGTGTGTACTGCTAGTATAAAACCATGAAATATATAGATGAAATAATGCAAGAAAATCCATTGTAAAACCATCAATCAACATCTTGAAACACCCTCAAGAAACATACATCAAAATCCCTCCTCAAATCTTACAATAGATCAAAGATTTATAGCTCAAAATATAGCAAAACAATCATAATTTCACATAACTTTAACATAGTGTACAGTGAATTTCATAATAAGCAAAACTCATTTGTAAATCAACATTAAATAATGCAATTTGAGTAAAAGGAGGTTTCGTATCATGGGTGAAAGGAACCCATGAAAGAAACCCACATACCTTTGCTTGGAGATGAGCTTGGTGAAGATTGAGATGGAGACTTGAAGCTTGAAGAAGAACCTTGAAAGAAATCCTTAGTTCCAGATAAAGGTTTAAGACTTGAATTTAGGAGTGAAAATATGGATAAATGTTTGAGTGAGTATTGGGGAATGTTTTGGATGATTTAAGGGTGAAATATGGCTAAGTATAGGTAGAAAGACCTTTGGGAACACTTAGACCCAAGACATAGAAATCTTGGACCGAAGTAAAAAAGACAGGCACCATTACCACGACGCGAATTCCTCTCTCGAATTCGCACTTTCAAAAATTATAATTGCTAACCTTTCGCTCTTAAATTGGGGTTAGATCCTTTTCTCCATAATTTTGACCCCTTCAACAAGAATATGAAGTCGAATTTTGATGTAGCATACAGATTTTGAGATATATGGAATTTAAAATTTTGGGCATTCCGACGCACATTTTCGGTCACTTTTGGGTCGTTTCAATGTTCACCTTAAGGAATTTAAGGCTTAAGGTATATGGGTCTTCAGCCATAGGTCCTTTCACCCATGGAGCCTAATCTTCTCTTTTTATGAAAATTACGTATTTTCAAGTTGTATTACCTATGGATATCTCTTATTATGAAATATGAGCATAAATCATGTTGGGGTTTTGACAAGTATTGATTGATTATGCATGAGTGTCTATATCAAGCTTGTTCCATGAATTGCTTTTGTCTATTGAGACTATGCATGTATTGAGCTATAAAACTATGAACTATTATGAGCTCTTGTGATGGATTTCAAGATACCCTACATGAGGGTTTTACTAAATGTTGGTGGGTTGATTTTGCATTGAGTTTAATCATATTATTTCACTCTTGAATTGCATAATTTCGAACAAGTATCATGAATCCACCATGTGTTTAATAAAATGACATGACAAGAATTCTTAAGTTATTGATGATCTATTACATGATTTACAAGTCAAGTGACTTTATGATGATTAAGGGCTTTTAAACTTGTATTGAATTCACGAAAAGTATCTATGATGTTGCAAGTATCAAGTTAAGCCCTATTTCAAGATTTGCACCTCTTGTGAGCTATTCATGTTAAAGCAAGGGATCATGTATGATTATTATCTACTCTCATGTTCAAGTTAGGCTAACTATTAAAGGTCAAGTATGTTTATGAGCTGCTCAAGTCATGTCACCATGTCTCTTACAAGTTATTCATGTTATGGTTAAAGTATGACTATTTCTAGTGCTTTATGGATTTGACTTAGCACTGATTGAGGCTTAAGATGAGGAATCGACTCAAGGAGTCCTTATGTATAGTCTTAGTCTCTAAACTATATGCCACCTTAGGATTATACATGATCTCGCTTATGGCTTTCAAGTGGATCCATCTTGTTATACCACACCTTGTCGAGGGGGTGACATTCCTCGATCACCTTGACGAGGGAGTGACATGCCTCAGATTATCATTGTATGGCTACCATGGCAAGTAGACCACACCTTATCGAGGTAGTGACATGCCTCGATCACCTTACCAAGGGGCTGGCATGCCTTAGATTCCAAGTAGTAGCTCGCTTAGTCTGTGTCGGTTAAGTTCTCTTCCACACATGTATTATGTGCTATGCAAGTTGAAACAAACAAGCATGTTTTATTACAAGCATTGATCATGCATGCCATGTTGAGATTATATATATCCATTGCTTATGATTATGCATTTTGAATATATTGGCTTATGTCTTTGTTGCATTGTATCTCGCGTACAGAGTACATTCAAATGTGCTAACGCATACTCTATGTCTATATGTTGTTACCATGTAGGAACCGGAGCTCCTTTTGATCATCCTCCTCCACGTGGCTAGTTTGATTTTCAAAGAAAGCTTTGGTGAGTCCTTAATTCCGAGGACAATATCTATTTACTTCATGTTATGTTGAGACTCCTTCTTATGTTGAATACTTATTATTATGAGGGTGAGCCTGAGAAGTGTCTTGGCCCTCGCTCCATTCTAAGTTAGAGGTATTGCTGGATGCTATGATGTATTTACGTTATGAGCTTGACTCTTTTATGCTTTTGTAATTATCAAAGACTTTTCTTAGACCCGCTTCCCTTGTTAATTATATCACTTGTTGATGTTTATTTACTTTCGTGACCAAGGATATGTGAATAATATGCTAAGAGGCTTGTTTGGCATCTCTTCGGGTTCCCAATTCGCTGTGTCACATATAGGCCCTGGGATTGGGTCGTGACAGATGCATTTAGGAAATCTTTACTTCTTTTGTGACTTATGTTGAGCCTTTAAGACTCGTATCTTCTGAAGCTTGTCCTTTGACATTTTTTGGAAAATTCCTCCATAATGTGCTCCATTGACTTAGGGAGTCAATCCTAATAAGGATCAAATACCTCTGGCTCCTCAAGCTCCTTAAGACCTTCATGCTAATCAAGTGACTAATGAGAAGTTTAGAGTCTCTATCACTATGTTGGCCCAAGTTGTTGCTTCTCCAAAGGCTTCCACTCCATCTTCTAGGATGAGGAATTTCACAAGAATGAACCCTTCAGATTTTTATGGTTCCAAGGTGGATAGAAATCCACAAGATTCCATTGATGAAGTCTACAAAGCAGTGAAGATTATAGGTACATCTTTTGAGGAAAAGGTAAAGTTGGCAATTTGCCAACTCAAAGGGGTTTCTCAAGTTTGGTTCATACAATGGAAGTTTGAGAGGAATGATGAAGAGGGTCCTACTGGTTGGGAGGTGTTAAAGTCCACATTTCTTGATCATTTTATTCTCTTAAATTAACGAAAGCTAGAGTGATAGAGTTTATGTATATAAAGAAAAGTGGTATGAGTGTGATGGAGTATGCTCTCAAACTTATAATGTTGTCTAAGTATGCTCCTACTTTGGTGGCCGATCCCAGAGCCCGTATGAACAAGCTCATGTAGTGAGTTTCTGATTTGGTGAAGAATGAATGTAAGATCGTAATGCTTTTCAAAGAGATAAATATTTTTCAGCTTATGACTCATGCTGAACAAGTAAAGAGTGAAAAGCTCCTAAAGATAAGGATGTGAAAGTCCAAAAGGGCTTGTTTTGAAGGTGGATTTTCACATGCTAAGTCCGATGGTGGCCATTTCCAACAAGGCAAAGGGTCATCCTAAGGTGCTACCCTAATGTTTGATAAGGATAGGGTGCCTACCCCTATGGCTTAGGTTGATGGTGCTAAGGGTGGTGGTGCTACTTTTCCTAAAGTGTCCCAAGTGTGGAAGGAATCATGTAGGTGAGTGTTTGAGAGGATCAGGTGCTTGCTTTGGTTGTGGGAAGATGGGGCACAAGATTTATGAGTGTCCTAATATCGCTAACAAAGGTTGAGAAAGGACTCCTCAAGGTTAAATTGTTCAAAGATAGCAAGTGCAACAAGGTGCCCAAGCTCAAGGAGGTGGTCACGTGGAACCAATTATATGCTTTACATGCTAGGCAAGAGGTTAAGGAGTCTTCTGATGTGGTTATGGGTATGTTAAGATTCTTTGATCTTGATGTGTATACTTTGCTTGACCTTAATATGCATATGTCCTTTGTTACTCCTTACCTTGGCATAAAGTTTGATGTGTCTCCCGAACTCTTGTTAGAACCTTATTCAGTCTATACTCCAGTTGGTGAGTCAGTATTGGCTAAGAAAGTTTATCAAAATTTTCTCGTGTTGGTCATGCATAAAATATTTCCTTATGATGTTGTTGATCTTGATATGATCAATTTCGATATTATTCATGGTATGGATTGGTTACGTGCATCTTATGCTTCTATTAATTGTAAAACCTATAGGGTTATATTTCAAGTCCCTAATGAGTCCATCCTCCAGTAGAAGGGAACCAATTCGGTGTTCAAGGGTAAGTTCATCTTTTATGTGAAGGCTAGGAAGATTATGTATAAGGGGTGTATATATCATGTTTTCTGGGTAAGGGATGTTGAGTTTGACGTTCCTACTCTTGATTCGATTTCTATTATTAGTGAATTCCTCGATGTCTTCCCTAATGACTTGCCCGATATTTCTCCAAAAATGAAAATTGACTTTTCCATTTATCTTACATTCGATACTCATATCTATACCTCCCTATTGAGTGGCCTTTATAGAGTCAAAAGAAATAAAGGAGCAATTAAGAGACTTGTTCGATAAGGGGTTCATAAGGCGTAGTGTGTCTCTATTGGGTGATCTCATATTATTTGTAAGAACGAAGGATTGTTTGCTTTTTTGATATGTGTGGATTATCAATAATTGAACAAGGTGACTTTCAAAAATAAGTATCCACTCACAAGGATTGATAACCTATTTGATCAACTACAATGTGCACGTTACTTCTCCAAAATTGATCTTTGATTCGGGTATCACCAATTAAGGGTAAAGGAGGATGACATTCTAAAGATGGCATTTGGAACTTGGTATGGTCATTTTGAATTCTTGGTTATGCCGTTTGGACTAACAAATGCTCCCACAACTCTCATGGACTTAATGAAAGAATCTTCAAATCGTATTTGGACATGTTTAGGGTTATGTTCATAGATGGTATATTGGTCTATTCATGAGATACAAAGGAGCATGAGAATCACTTGCAAATGGTGTTGCAAACTTTGAGAGATAGGAAACTTTTTGCCAAGTTTAGCAAGTGAGGGTTTTGGTTAAGCGAGGTGCCTTTCTTGGCCAAATTGCTTCGGGTAATGGTATTAAAGTTGATACAAAGAAGATGGAGGCGGTCAAGAATTGGCCTAGACCATTGTCTCCTTCCGATATTAGCATATTTTGGGCTTGATTGGATATTATAGAAGATTCATTGAAGGGTTTTTTTTCATTGTCTCTCCTTTGACTAAGTTAACCTAGAAGAAAGTGAAATTTCAATGGTCTGATAAGTGTGAGAAAAGCTTCCAAGCGTTGTAGGATCATCTGATTTCAACACCTATTTTGACAGATGATTTTGTGCTTTATTGTGATGCCTCATGTGTAGGTTTGGGTTGTGTGTTTTTGATGCAACATGGAAGGATCATTTCCTATACCTCAAGGCAATTGAAAGTACATGAAAGAAACTATCTGACCCATGACCTTGAGCTAGCGGCCATTATATTTTCATTAAAGATTTTATGACATTATCTATATGGGGTGAATTTTTATATATTCACTGCCCACAAGAGTTTGCATTATGAGTTTAGCCAAAGGGATTTGAACCTTAGGCAAAGGAGGTGGTTGGAACTTCTAAAGGAGTATGAAAAAAGTGTGATGTATCACCTCGGTAAGGCAAATATTGTGGTCGATCCACTAAGTAGAGTATCTGTGGGCAACATTGCATATGTTAAGGATTGAAAGAAAAAGATATTCAAAGAGTTGCACCATTTGGCTCGTTTGGGTGAGAGGTAGAATGGTTCAAATAATGGTGGTGTACTGGTGCAAAATGGGGCAATATCATTTTAGTAGAGGTTAAAGCAAAACAAGATATGAATCCTACCATGGTTGAGTTAAAGACGTTGGTAGTTGATAAGAAGATAGAGGTTTTCTCATGAGGAGATGGAGTGGTTCCTTACCAAGGGCGGTTGTATGACCCTAACATTGATGGTTTAAGGAACAAAATTCTAAATGAGGCTCATAACTCATAGTATTCTATTCATCTGGAACCCACCAAAATGTATAGGAATTTGAGAGGGGTGTATTGGTGAAATAGCATGAAGAAGGACATAGAAAGATGTGTGGTAAGATGTGCAAATTGTCAACAAGTGAAAGTGGAACACTAAAGACCAGGTGGTATAGCCCAAGATATTGATAGTCCTACTTCGAAATGGAAGGAGGTGAATATGGACATCATTATAGGATTGCTAAGACTTGAACGCAATTTGATGCAATATGGGTAGTTGTTGATACAATGACGCAATCAACCCATTTCTTGCCATTAAAGACTTCTTACGGTGTTGAAAATTATCTAAGGTCTTTATTCAAGAGTTGGTGAGATTGTATGGGATTCCATTCTCTATAATATCAGATCGTGGTACTCAATTCACTTCTCATTTTTGGAGGTCATTTTAGAAGGGCCTTGGTACAAAGGTGAAGTTAAGTATCACTTTTTATCCTCAAACTGATGGGCAAGCCGAAAGAACAGTCCAAGCATTAGAAGATATGTTGAGGGCTTTAGTGCTTGATTTCAAAGGTGGTTTGGATGACCATCTACCTCTTATAGAATTTGCTTACAAAAATGGTTTTCGCTCGAGTATTGAGATAACATTGTTTGAAGCTTTGTACAGTTGACAATGTAGGTCCACGGTGGGATGGTTTGAGATTGGGGATATGTTCTTGATTGGATTGAATTTTGAACTTGATGCCATGGAGAAAATGAGAATTATATGGAAAGGTTGAAGGCTACCCCAAATCGTCAAAAGTCATAATTGGATGTTAGAAGAAGGGACCTTGAGTTTGAAGAAGGTGTAATTCATTTTGGAAAAACATATATTTCAAATATGAAAGGTGTAATGCGTTTTGGAAAAACATATGTGGGACCTTGCAAGATCTTCAAGCAAATTGGAAGGTGGCCTATGAGCTAGATTCGCCAATAAAATTAGCTATGGTTCATCTGGTATTTCATGTGTCAATGTTGAGAAAATTCGTGGGTGATCCAAATTTTGTGGTTCCTTTGAAAGATGTGAATATTGAGGAGAGTTTGACTATGAAGAAGTACCGATTGAAAATTTGGACCAAAAAGTGAAAATATTGATAAATAAAGAAGTCACATTGTCAAAGTGTTATAAGGAAACCAATAAGTGGAGAGCAATACTCGGAGGCAGAGGAGGGCATGATGAAATGATATCGTTACCGCTTTCCTTCAATTTAAGCCTAAGATACCCAAATTTAAACTATTTCTCCAAATTCTCATGAGTCCATTTTTCTTTGTCGTATTGCATGCATGAAAGTTTATAAGACTGTTTTCACATGATATTTGATACATAAGTTTGATGAATTTCATGAAATTGATGTTTAAATTGCATTAATTACATTCATGTTGGGTTGTTGATTATGTTTCTACTCTTCTCAAGCTTGGTTTGTCTCATTGGGGGATGAATAATCTCAAGGGGGAGACATTGTAACACCTCGTATGTTGAAAAGTCTAGAAAGTGGAAAAGTTGCAAAAAATTTGAACTGGACTGATATTACGAGCCAATAATGGTTAGTGGATCGAACTATGAGTCATAGACAAGCTTCGTGGTTAATGTCTAGGATTTGGTGAAATTTTGAACATTAGAAGTTGAGTCGACGAGGCCCAGGTATAGGTCATCCGTTGAAATACGACGCATAGATGCGATTGATAAGGAGTACGTGGAGACCAGAAATTTTGGCCAAGTGTTGAGGGTACCATGAGAGGTCCTTACAGACCGTAGTCTATTTTATGGACCGTAGTGTCAAGACCCAAATCTAGGGCCTAGACGTGACACGGCGAATAGGAACCCTAAGGGAGACCCAAACAAGACTCTTAGCATATCATTTACTCATTCTTGGCTGCGAAAATAATTAAATAACAATAAGAGAATAGAAATAAGGATAGAGGGACTAAGGGAAATCATTAATGGTATAGATCATTAAAAGAGTCAAGCTTAAGCATAATTACATAACTTGTCCAACAACACCTCTAGCACAGATTGGGTAGGGGCCAAGACACTTTCTGGGCTCAACTTTTTAGTATCAAAGTGCAACATAAAGAAAGAGCAAAAGTAGGAGTGCAAAGCTAGTGTCCCCAAACTTAAGGACTCACCAATAGCTTATCTTCAAAATAGTCAACTAGCCATAGGGAGGATGATCGTGAAGGGCTCCGATTCCTACATGGTAATATCATTTAGGCATAGAGTATGTGTTAGTACGTTTGCATGTATTAAGTTTATAGGATGCAATGCAACAAGAGATAAACAACTTAATCAAAATGCATAATCATAAGCAAGAGATAGTATATTAGTAACATGGCATGCATGATCAATATTTGAAGTAAAACATGCTTATATAGAACATAATACATGTGTAGGAAGAGACCATCATCATAGACCAAGCAACTAGTACTTGGAATCCAAGGCCTACCACCCCTTTGGAAGGCGATTGAGGTATCTACCCCTCAATTGGTAGATGGGTGTAGCACCCCCCACCCCCATCAAAGTGGTCAAGGTATATGCCCCTCAACATGGTAGATGGGCATAGCACCCCCCATCATAGTGGTCAAGGTATATACCCCTTAACTGGTAGATGGACATAGCTCCATCATAGTGGTTGAGGCATAGCACCCCCTCAGCAAGGTGTGGTCAACATGTAACACTATAGGTACTTCTCATGAAGTCAACACATAAAGACATTACTTTTATCATCAAAAAGTCACTTGACTCATAGTTCATGCAATAGATCGTTAATAACTCAAGAACCCTAAACCGGACATTTTACCAAACACTTGGCGAGTGTGTAATGCTAGTTCAAAATCATGAAATTCAAGAGTGAAATCATGTGATAAAACTTAACGTAAATCAACCCACTAACACTTTGTAACACCATCATGCAATATACATTGGAATCCTTCATCAAATCTCATAAATAGATCATAGATTCATAGCTCAAAACATTCTTAAGCAATCACATTTTATGAAACCCCAACATAGTTTACATTCAAATTTCATAATAGAAGATACCCATAAATAATAAACTTGAAAACATGCAATTTACATGAAAAAGAAGGTTGGGCACCATGGTTGAAAGGATCCAATGGTTGAAAACCATATACCTCAACTTTGGAGATTTCCTTGATAAAGATTTGAATGAGAACTTGAAGCTTGAATGAATTCCTTAAGATTCGAAAGTGAGTTTGGGGTACTTGAAATGGAGTGAAATATTTGGCTAAGTATTTAAGAGGGTTTTGGGGAATGTCTTGAATGATATGGGGGTTGAAAAATGACTAAGTATAGGTGTTTTTACACATAGAAAGGCTTAGGCCCAAGACCCCAAGGCCTTAGGCCGAAACAAGAAAACTGGCAACAACACACGGACTACCACTGTTTTGCGCGAACTTGGGAAAATCAAATTTTTGCACGGTTGCTCTAAAGTTAGGGTTAGACCTATTCCCCACTTAATTTTTCCCCTTGAACAAGAATATGAAGTCAGATTTTTGATATCACGCACGGATTTTGAGATATAAGGAAATTACAATTATGGAAATTTCAGAGGCACTATTTGGGGCATTTCAATATCTCCCCCTTGGGAACATTCATCCCTGAATGTTAAAGAAGCATATATAAGAAGAGTAATCATGAAGAAATCAGCTTCAACAAGAATTCAACAATTCACTTAAACACCATTTTTAAAAATCTCAACATAAGTGTCAAAATCACCATAAACTTGTCAACATAAACATGAATGCATGCAAAGGATATAAGTGCTGATACATAAGACTTGAAATAACTTAGGGGACTTGAATTACTACCTTAGGCTTGAGTTTAATGGAAGAGATAGGGGTATCACCTTTGCATGTCTGCGTCGGCTTCCCATATAGCACTTTCAACTTGTTGGTTTCTCCAAAGAACCTTGATGGAAGCAACATCCTTGTTCCTTAACCTCTTCACTTGTCTATCCAAAATGTTTACCGGGACCTCTTCATAAATCGTCTTCAACAACACCCACAACATCAAGAGGTACAATAGTACTTGGGTGACCCACTCACTTCCTCAACATAGACACATGGAAGACCGGATATTCATATCAATGGGCATCTCCAACTCATAGGCCACCTTACCAATCCTCCTCAAAACTCTATAAGGACCAATAAATCTTGGACTCAATTTACCATTCTTACCAAAATGAACCACACCCTTTATGGGTGAGACCTTCAAATAGACCCAATCACCAACCTTAAGTTCAAGATCCCTTCTCCTAACATCAGCATAGGACTTTTGACAACTTTGGGCTGTTTTAAATCTCTCTCTTATCAACCTTACCTTCTCCATGGCCTCCATAATCAGATTTGGACCCAATAAAGCCATCTCCCATACATCAAACCATCCAAACAGGGACCAATAACGTCTACCATAGAGATCCTCAAAAGGATCCATACAAATGCTAGAATGATAGCAATAGTTGTAAGCAAACTCAATGAGTGGAAGATGATCATCCAACTACCCTTAAACTCCAATACACAATCACTAAGCATATCCTCAAGAGTTTGGATAGTTCTTTCGGCTTGGCCATCCATTTGAGGGTGAAAGGTCGTACTAAGCATTACCTTGGTACCAAGACCTCTTTGGAAGGACCTCCAAAAGGGAGAAGTGAATTGAGCACCACAATCTGATATGATAGACATGGGCACCCCATGCAATCTAACCAATTCATGAATGTAAAACCTAGCATAATCTTCGGCACCATAGGTATTCTTAATCAGTAGGAAATGAGCCGACTTTGTCATCATATCTACCACATTCCAAATGGAGTCAACATGATTTCTAGTCTTAGGCAACCCAATCACAAAGTCCATGTCAATTTCCTCCCACTTCTAAGTAGGAATCTCTATATCTTGGGCTAGGCCACCCGGCCTTTGATGTTGGTGTTTGACTTGTTGGCAATTATGGCAACCAGATACAAACTTAGCAATATCTCTCTTCATACCACCCCACCAAAATACTTCCCTCAAATATCTATACATTTTTGTAGAACCCGGGTGAATAGAGTAGGAAGAATCATGAGCCTCATCTAAAATCTTCTTTCTCAAGACACCAACACAAGGCACACACAATGTACCTTGGTATCTAAGGGCACCATCTCCCCCTTGGGAGAAAACCTCCAACTTACCATCTCTCACCAAAGCCTTCAACTCTAGCAAGTCGGGGTCAAGATGTTGCTTTGTCTTCACCTCCTCAATCAATGAAAATTCGGAACCATCTACTACCACCACTTCACCATTATTAACCTACTCCAACCTAACTCCCAATCTAGCCACCGATGAACCTCTCTAGCCACCTCTTTGCGCTTATCATCAACATGTGAAAGGCTACCCATAGACACCCTACTCAAAGCATCGGCCACAACATTAGCCTTACCGGGGTGATAATGCATACTCATATCATAATCCTTAAGAAGCTCTAACCACCTTCGTTGTCTCAAGTTGAGATCTTTTGGGTGAAAACATATTGGAGACTCTTATAATCGGTGAACACATCAACATGCACCCCATACAATAATGATGCCAAATTTTCAAAGCAATTACTATAGCGGCTGATGATGGTCATGCTCCAATAAGAATGCGGTCGCTATTAGTAATTAACCTAACCAAGGTTAGGGTCAAATCTACAGGGAATACAAGGCTTGACTATAAGATTTCACTACTAATCATTCCAAGTATCTATTATAATCTCTAGATGGGGGATTTGTTGTGATTCAAAGAACAACTTAAAATGAACACTAATTAAAATTCGGGAAAATACTCAATTTTGGGGACAACTTGGGAATTTGTGTTCCCCATGGTTTGTTGACTCAATTAACCTAGGTAACATAACTACGATTAGTGTTCGCATGCAATACGGTAATTTAAGTTCTTCTAGCCCTCTTGTGAAGGTGAAAGTGAATTTCACCATGGCTCTTGATCGGCTACCATGGCGTGCCAACTAACTGTCACCTGTTGTCCCAGTCAACCTCCCCTTGGTCAGGTTTGGTCGATTAGACGGGAACACATCAACTGAATCCTGTCATATACTTCCCTTTTCCTATTTGTCACTACCTTGGTCGGGATCGTGATAGTAGGCAGGGTTTGGTGTAAGCCACCACCAAACAATATTAATCATGAAGGGAAATAGATAATACATGCAAAACTCCAATCATAATTATGTACAAAACCTAGGTCATCTCAAGTCAACTATCCATGGTTTCCACAACCCCAAGTTATAGGGGCTTAGCTACTCATGGCTAAGATAAAACACACAAAAATGTAAATAATAGACATAGTTGAGAGTTTCACCAATAACAATGGAGGAGATGGGCACCACAAGTTGCAAACTCACAAGCTTGATTGAGCAACAATGAGTACAAGGCAAGATTTGCAATTCCCAAAATGAGTTTTTCCCAAAGAAAACGCTAATCTACTCTAGAACCTAAGAAAAGCTTCAAAAATATATTGGAGTAATGTCTACTGTTCGAACCCCGTTTCAAAAACCTAAGTTAAACTATTTATAGTATTTACAAAACAACCCTAGAAATCAAGCAGAAAAGACAGCTGGCATTTGATAACTTTTGCAGTTACGACTCGTAGGTTCGCCTACGAGTCGTAGTTGGGGTCTCGTATCAAGTTCTTAGCAGCTTGAACTAAACTGGTATGACCCACAGGTACAAGTCATTACTTGAGCTACGACTCATATATTGATCTCGTAGCCTTGGTCTTCAGTTTTTGGTCCAATATTTTGGCTCTCTGATTCCTGCTACGAGTCCACCTATACGAGTCATAGTGTGTCTTATGAATCGTAGGCCGGGGCTCGTAGGGGTGACCTTCACTTGGCAGATTTCTGATTTTTGGTCTCTGATTCCTGCTATGACACCACCCTACGATACGTACGTGAGCTATGACTCGTAGGAGGGCTCGTCTGGCCTATGCTCCAGCAAAATCTATAACTTTTTTTCAAAATCATGTCAACCTAACTTTTCTGCAAGATTGGCACAAAAACACATCAAAACACTAAAAAGTCGCTTTAATAACTCACAAAATCCTTTGTTTTAGGCATCAAATGTGTTGTAATTTGACAGCACATCAACACCCTCGACTTAGAATTGTTGCTTTTCCTCAAGCGATGACTCAATCTATGTAGACAAAGAGAAATACATAGCAACTATATCAATGGCATATACAACAACTAATTTGATTCAAGTTCCCAACTACTAATTTCAAAATAGAGTTGCAAAGTTATTGAGCAAACAAGAATATCATGAGGTATCTGACAATTCAACCTTGATAAGCTAAGGAGCATTGACCTTTCACATTCACTGTTTGGCACAGTCACATGCTACTCAAGTAGTACAAATTCCCTCACTAGAAAGAAGTCACTTATACTCACTCAAGAACATGCAGAAATCAAGGACTGAGGAAACATTCTCACTCTCATAATTAAAATTCATGCACAATGACTAAAACCATAAGCTTGCCCTTATATTCATCTTTTAGCTATGTGACAAAGTGGATTTGGATCACTTTAGGACTTAAGAGCTTGTAACATAGGTTCATGGTGCTTTGGTATGGCATTTTTGGCATCTATGACCAAATTATCCTTGAACCATGCTTATCAACACTTTTACCTTCACAACCCATCCAATTTCACTAATTCCTTCCTTATTACACCATTTTAAGCTTTTCTCGGGCTGTTCTTTCACTTTTTACAACTGTGCCTCAATTTCAAACTTATTTTTGCATATCAAGATCATGGGTAGGATAATTCTTTTTCATGCACCTTAAGTTGTCTAGAAAAATAAGCTATCACTTTACTATTTTGCATCAAACTACAACCAAACCAATTCATGAGGCATCACAATACACAACAAACTCTTGCGGTAAAGACAAGGTAGGAGCAGAGACAAGCTTATGTTTTGGAGTTTGGAAACCCTTTTCACACTCATCGGCCCACACAAACTTTTCCTTCTTATGGGTCAACTTAGTCATGGGAGAAGCAATAGAAGAGAATCCATTCACAAATCTCTGATAATAACCGCTAAGCCCAAGAAACTTCTAATGTCCGATGGAGTCAAAGGTCTAGGTCAGTTTCTAATTACCTGCGTCTTCTTAAGATCCACCTTAATACCATCACCCGACACCACATGACCTAGAAAGGCAACCTCTTTCAACCAAAACTCATACTTCTCATATTTGACATACAACTTCTCCTCCCTCAAGATTCGTAACACCACCCTCAAGTGACCCGCATGCTCCTCCTCACCATGAGAATAAGTCAAGATATCATCAATAAATACCACCACAACAAATAAAGGTAGGGTTTGAAGACCCTATTCATCAGATCTATGAAGATAGCCGGTGTATTGGTCAACCCAATATACATAACCACGAATTCATAGTGCCCATACCTAGTCCAGAAGGTTATTTTGGGAACGTCACAGTCCCTCACTTTCACTTGGTGATATCCGTACCGAAGATCAATTTTAGAGAAGTGACTAGCCCCTTGAAATTGGTCAAAAAGATCATTAATCCTTGGTAGAGGGTACCTATTCTTGATGGTGACTCTATTGAGTTGTCGGTAGTCAATGCACATTCTAAGAGTACCATCCTTCTTCTTCAAAAAGAAAACTAGTATACCCCAAGGTGATTGGCTAGACATAATAAAAAGCCTTCTCCAACAAATCCCTAAATTGCTCCTTCAACTCCTTCAACTCCTTCAACTCCGACGGGGCCATACGGTAAGGGAGAATAGAAATCAGTTGAATATCGAGAAGGAGGTCTATGCTAGAATCTATATTCCTTTCAGGAGGAACACCGAGAAGCTCGCTAGGAAAGACATCAAGGAATTCGTTAACCACCGGAACTGACTCTAAGGGAAGGACTTTGGACTCAACATCCCTAACCCTCACAAGATGATAGAGACACCCCTTAGAAATCAACTTATGGGCTTTGATGCAAGAAATGAACCTACCCTTAACCACCACATTATGACTATCCCACTCAAGGACAGGTTCATTAGGGAATTGGAATTTGACCCTACGGGTTCTACAATCAATAGAAGCATAATATGCATGCAACCAATCCATCCCAAGATTAACATCAAAATTCATCATATCCAACTCAACAAAATCACAAGGAAATATTATGCAAGATGCAAACGGGATAATTTTTTCAGACTCTTCTAGCAACAATAGACGCACCAACGGGAGTAGACACCTCATAAGGCTCACACAACATTTCAGGTTTAACATGAAACTTTTTGGCAACAAAAGGAGTAACAGAAGAAAGAGTGGCACCCGGGTCTAGCAATGCATACACATCAAAATCAAAGACTTTTAACATATTGGTGATGACATCGGGCACCTCATTAACCCCTTGCCTCCCTTGAAGAGCATATAACCGATTGTGCCTTGGGGAACCACCTTGTTGACCTTTTTTCCAATAGGAACTATATTCGCACCTCAGCCTTATGGATGGCCATCTCTACCCTTATGTTGTGCACGTGGACAATCAATCAACCTATGACCCACTACACCACAACTGTAACAAGCATTGGTATCCTTTAAACATGGGCCATCATGGCCTCTACCATATCTTGAGCACTTAGCCTTAGGCACCACACCACCACCACCTTGGACCCTTGGATTGTAATTACCAAAACTTCTAATATGAGCATTGGAAGAACTTTGGCCTTGATGGAACCAGCCACCCTTAGGACTTTGGAATATACCCTCAAAACGCGTCCTCTTAGCCTCATTACACCTTTTCTTTCTCAAATTTTCCCCCTCCAATTGTTCGGCATAAATCATGAGGCAAGAAAAGTCCTTATCAACATGGATGCACGACATTCTTCATTTACCAAGTCGATTGCACCCATCACAAACTTGTTTATCCTAGACCTTCGCTCGGCCACCAATTGTGGAGCATATTTGGAGTGTGTTTTGAACTTGAGGGAATACTCTCTCACACTCGTGGAACCTTGCTTCAAATTCATGAATTCCATCATTTTTTCCTCCCCTACTCAAGAGGGAAGAATCGATTGAGAAATGTCGCCTTAAAATCCTCCCAAAGGATCATATTATTATTCCCCTTCTCCTCCTTCCATTGAGTAAAACATATTTCGGCCACCCCCTTGAGTTGATAGGCCGCTAACTCCACTTTCTCTTTCATTCTAACACCCATGATAGACAACACTTTGTACACCTCATCAACAAATTCTTAAGGGTCCTCATCCACTTTAGAACCATGGAACTCTGGTGGGTTTATCCTCGTGAAGCCCCTTACTCTAGATGCAGGAGTAGAAGCATGAGGGACTTGGGCACCTTGATTGATTTGATTTAGTTATAGCTTGTGTTAACATGGCAATAGCATCCCAAAACTCTTCATGAGCCAGTTGTACTTTGGGTGTACGAGCTCTTCTTCCTCTTGGGATAGGCATGATCTAGCATAGCAAAGAACATTTGTTAAAGGAAAGACTTACCTTAAATTCTATAGCATGACATAGATCAAGAAGAAGGGAAACATTTTCTAAAATGCCTCATAGCCTCTTACTCATAGTTGTAGTGCACTTCACAACCATGAATAAGACTATAATCAACGCATGTGTTGGATGCCGAGGACCATTAACAACCTACGCTCTGATACCAAGTTTTTCCCGGCCCAAGACTAGGTCTTAGACGTGACACGGCGAATGGAAACCCAAAGAGGGACCCCAAAAAAGCCTTTTAGCATATCATTTACACATCCTTGGTCGTTGAAGCAATTAAAAAACAATAAGAGAGTAGAAATAAGGATAGAGGGACTAAGCGAAATCATTAATGGTATAGATCATCAAAAGAGTCAAGCTTAAGCATAAATACATAACTTGTCCAAAAACACCTCTAACATAGATTGGACAGGGGCCAAGACACTTTCCGAGGTCACCCTTTTAGTATCAAAGTGCAACATAAGAAAATAGCAAAAGTAGGAGTGCAAAGCTAGAGTCCCCGAACTTAAGGACTCACCAATAGCTTATCTTCAAAATAGTCAACTAGCCACAGGGTGGATGACCATGAGTTGCTTCGATTCCTATATGGTAACATCATATAGGCATAGAGTATGAGTTAGTACATTTGAATGTACTAAGTATGTAGGATGCAATGCAACAAGAGATAGACAACTTAATCAAAAGGCATAATCATAAGCAAGAGATAGTATATTAGCAGCATGGCATGCATGATCAATGTTTAAAGTAAAACATGCTTATATAGAACATAATACATGTGTAGGAAGAGACTATCACCATAGACTAAGCAACTAGTACTTTGGAAACCAAGGGCTACCACCCCCTTGGAAGGCGATTGAGGTATCTATTCCTCAATTGGTAGATGGGCATAGCATCCCCCATAAAAGTGGTCAAGGTATATACCCCTCAACATGGTAGATGGGCATAGCACCCCCCATCATAGTTGACAAGGTATATACACCTTAACTGGTAGATGGGCATAGCACCCTCCATCATAGTGGTCAAGGTATATACCCCTTAATTGCTAGATGGACATAGCACCCTCCATCATAGTGGTCAAGGTATATACCCCTTAACTGGTAGATGGACATAGCACCCTTCATCATAGCGGTTGAGGCATAGCACCCCCTCAACAAGGTGTGGTCAACATGTAATACTATAGGTACTTTTCATGAAGTCAACGCATAAATATATTACCTTCATCGTCATAAAGTCACTTGAATCATAGGCCATGCAACAGATTGTTAATAACTCAAGAATGCTAAACCAGACATTTTATCAAAACTTGGTAGGTGTGTAACGCTAGTTCGTAATTATGCAATTCAAGAGTGAAATCATGTGAGAAAACTTAATGTAAATCAACCCACCAACACTTGGTAATACCATCGTGCAATATACATTGATACCCTTCATCAAATCTCATAATAGATCATAGATTCATAGCTCAAAACATTCTTAAATATTCACATTTTATGAAACTTTAATATAGTTTATATTCAAATTTCACAATAAATAAACTCATAAATAATCAACTAGAAAACATGCAATTTACATGAGCCAGAAGGTTGGGCACTATGGGTGAAAGGCCAAATGGTTGAAACTCACATACCTCCACTTTGGAGATTTCCTTGATGAAGATTTGAATGAGAACTTGAAGCTTGAATGAATTCCTTAAGATCCAGAAGAGAGTTTGAGACACTTGAAATGGAGTAAAATATTTGGCCAAGTGTTTGAGAGGTTTATGGCAAATGTCTTGATATGGTGCTGAAAAATGACTAAGTATCGGTGTTTTTATACATGGGAAGGCTTAGGTCTAAGACCCCAAGGCCTTAGGCCAAAACAAGAAAATTGGAAAAATCATACACTGCTGTGCGATGGCTGCACGTCGTGGAGCTAACGCGGACTGCCACTGTTTTGCGCACACTTGGGAAAATCAAATTTTGCTATGATTGCTCTAAAATCAGGGTTAGACTCATTCCCCATATACTTTTCCCCTTGAATAATAATATGAAGTCTGATATTCGATATCACCTATGGATTTTGAGATATAAGAAAATTACGATTATGTGCATTTCCGAGGCGCATTTTCATGCAGTTTTTGGGGCATTTCACGTAGAATCGATAATAGTGTGGGCTAGTGAGGTGAAATTATTCCAAGTATGGAAGGCCTATTTACGAGGCGAAAGTTCGACCTATAAAAGGAACTACAGGTCGTGGATGAAGGTTTAGAGATTGTTTTCAAGAATCAATTTTTAACAGGACAAAACCCCTAAAGCACGAGTTGTACTTCAGTTTACGGCTCATAAACTAAACTTGTAGATGAGTCCAGCAGAAAGTTAATGAAGGACCTTTTGGTCATTTCTGATTCGTCTGCCTCCTAAACTATACTGTTTTAACCCTTAAACTGACTTAACCATCTTAGATCTATTAAAAGATCCCCTATTCTCATTCTAACTCATTCACTCTTAAATTCACCCCCAAAATTCCAAGTTTTCTCTCTCTAACAAAGCCTCCATTGAATCTTAGGTGTTCAAGCTTGGTCAAGGAAAATTCAAGGTCAGTTCATCTTAAATTCTAGGGTTTCTCTATTGAGGTATATAAGGCTTCATTCATGGATTAGATTCATCGATAGAGCTCAACTTCGAAATTTTTTTTTCTTCAAGTTCAAGCATGGATATTATGTGTTTTTGTGATTTAATTTCAAAAGCTTGAATTATTATTATTACATGATTAATTTATTTAATTATGCATAAATTTCATGATTTCCGATTGATTTCAAGTATGTGTTGATTATAGCTTGTTGAATTGATATGGGTTCCTTTACTAATGATTCAATTTGAATTCAATTGCATTGATTCCACACGATATCACTAACACGAAATGGTCTTTTAGTGACAATTATTTTGTGCCAATAAGCTAATAGCCACTAATATGTACACACGAGGAAAAATATCAACGACTACCATTTAATAGCCAGTACTAAGTACATGTTTAGTAGCAATTAAAAAGAATAGCCATAAAATAGACTCTTTTTTCTGAAAAAATAGTTCCCCCCATCTTGAAATTATTTCCTATATACTGCCTCCAAATTTTGGATTGTCCCACTATGATCAAACAAGGAAACATTAACCTAAAAACTCTCCCATGTTCATAAGGAATATGTTCCTTAAAAGATCTCTCACACACATAAGGAGTCGCGCTAACCTAATTTATCACAATAGCATGTCCAATAGCATATAGTTCCCTCGCAGCAATGACAATCAGGAACAATGAATCTTTTAGGTATGTATTTCACGCTTCTTCACTCCTCCATTTCTATGTGTTCCAGCATCTTCCTTTCTTTGTAAACCTTCACTGAAAATTTACCCCTGGAATTTAATCTTTATCATGTTCATTGATTAGTTTTAGCCAAAGAAAATAGAAATATCTTGATGAACTAATCAGTATTTAGGCATTAAATATTTGTAAAAGTAATGTTTTATGTATTTGTGATCTCTGGCTACTGTATTTTTTTATTGTACTTGATTGTATCGATTTCTTAATTAATATATAGTAAAGTGCATCATTGTTATATTTAGGACGTCACTATTATATTAAGACACGTGACTATTAATACATTAAGACACTTTGTAATATATCTATAGCTTATGATTGTTTAGAGTTTTATTGTGAATATGATCACTAGTGTAGGAAAAAAATTATTTCGTGTTGAGTATGACATAAGATCTCTTCTTTGAAAGATTCAAGATTAGCGATACATAGACTCTTTGTTAATATATAGGCACTCTGTTTCTGTTAATACATAGACCCTCTGTTAGTACATTAAGACCTTTATGAATGTTTTTCATCTCAAGTCATAATATCTATATAATTAAGAATTTGCACCATTGATGTCCCAAAACTAGTTTGATAAGTCCAATTATTTCATTCATATACATTTTTGAAAGTTTGACCCTTAAATGACTTTTCTATTCAAGTTAAGGTTAAGCAATCAGATGCCAAACTGGACTTTGTTGGAAGTTTGTGCTTATGATCAAAAGTTTGTGAGTCGTTGCTATGTTGGCTGATGATAAGTTGAATTCTATCTAGTAGAATAGGATCTGCCATGGAAGTCTAGCAAAGTTCTTAATCCACTTGATGAGGACCTTTGAATCAGCTTCTAAAATCAGCTTTTTGTATCTAAAATGGATACACTAGATTAAACCTACAATAACATCTTCAATCTCTACCTGATTATTAGTGCCCTTACCCGTAGGTCCTGTATTAGTAACTATAATAGCTCCCAAATTATCTTTGTGAATTCCATAAACTCCAATCTTACTAGGCTTATGTACTCTTGTGGGAGTTTGTGCTTAAAAATTTATGTGCCATGATGTGTTGTTAAAATACAATACTGTTGATGCTTAAAACTTGAAATTTTATGAGTTCTCTGTGCGGTGTTAGTTGGTTTTATGTTTTTTAATGTTATATTTGCAAGATTCCAGGTTTGGCATTAATTTTAGGAAGAAATATAGAAGTTGCTAATTTTTCATGCAGAGTTCAATTACCAGTTGCAATTATAGAAGGCCTTTTTAGAGAGGTACTTCCCAAGGTCGAAGATCAAGTTGAAAGACCATACCAACAATTTTGAGCAACTTCCTGATGACTCGATTAGTACTACGTGGGAGCAATTTACTATGTGCTTAAGGAGTGTCTCAGACCATAAGATAGTTGATGATGCCTTGGTGGAGATCTTCAACCATGCCCTTGATGAGAACAGTTAGGCTTATGCTATCATGGAGGGGCATGTTCTTAGATCAGCCATTTGCAAGGATTGTAGAAAGGATAGAGAGAGTAGTCTAGACTAACCATGCATGGGGGCAGAGGGACAGAGCATCTACCAAAAGTTTGTGCACTATCAGTATTGGTTTGGAGCAAGCCAAGATAAATGAAGAAATTATGCAAGAACTTGCCAGAATTCGCACAGGCATAAGGGTGATGATGAAGCACAACCTAGAGCGAGTCAATGAAGTGATTCATCAACCTCCACGTGCACCCATGTATGCTGACTTTTACTATAAGGAGGAAACCTGTTTTATTGCTGATCAGACGGGGGTTTTTTTACCAACGCCTAAGGGTTGAATCACAACTATTGGTGTCAAAGTCAAGGAAAACAAGGTTGGAATTTCAACAGAGATGGAGCTTTCAGGGATAATCGTAGAAGATACTATGACCGAAACAGGGGCCAAGAGAGAGATGTAGATTGAGGTTGCAGAGATAGTTACAGAAATGGTCCCTATATGCCACCACATAACCATGACACACATGTAAGTAGGTCAAGAATTGAGGAGATATTTGATCGCCTGTTGAAGAAAGCTAAGAAGGCTACACTGCCTAGCAACACAGTTCAGAACACTAAGAATAAAGGTTAGTGCATGGCAGTTACTACTTGTGGTGGAAAGAGAACCATTGATCCTACCATGCCAGTTGATGAGGATGATGTTCGAGAGGAGACAGTTACGGCTAAGGATCCACATATAGGAGATGATCATGCCAAGGATAGGGTGAGTGAAGCTACTGATGTGCCATAAAAGTCAAAGCCCATTCCTATGCCTTCTCCTCCCTTCACTGAAAGAATCAAAGAGAGAGGACGAAGGCAAGTTCAAGAACTTTCTCTCCATACTGAAAAAACTCTCCATCAACATCCCTCTCATTGAGGTTTTGGAGAAAATGCCAGGGCATGTAAAGTACATGAAGGGCATGGTTACAAAGAAGTGAACTATGAGTCAAGAGCTCTCCCAAGAGCTTCAGCATTGTAGTGTGATTGCTATTAGGTCCTTGGTCCAAAAGATAGAAGATATCACATACCCTGTACCATTGGAGATGTGGAATTCACAAGGAAATTATGTGATCTAGGTGCCAGTATTTATCTGATGCCCCTTGCGGTCTTCAAGAAGCTAGGCTTGGGACCCCTTACTCTGATAAGCATGCGATTGTTGATCCTGGCCACTCGGCTAGCACTAGTGGATATGGAAGTGGTCAGCTCAGGTTCAAATTGAACGATGAAGAGGTTATCTTCAATATGTGTCAGTCTATAAAGAGGCCAGATGATTCGAAGATAAAGTTTGGGCAATTGGTGAAGTTTGAGTAACCAATTTGTCAAAGTCATGTCGCGACAATAAATTAGGCGCTACTTGGGAGGCAACCTAAGGTTTTTGATGTAATAGTTGTAGTTGTAGTTTTATTTTCAGTTTTTGGACTCATAGGTAGTTTATTTTCTTGTATTTTGGTTTTAATCTTGGACATTGGGCTTGTTACATATAGGGTAACAGTGTGTTCTATGAAGAATGTGCAGCTACATGGCTAAGTCAGCCTCTCTTGGCTGACAAAGGGCATCTGGAAGTGCCTCTACGACTGGTTCTACGGGCTGTAAATTGCTTTACAACCCTTACACCATTTCATAGACATTTTTAATAAGCAAAAACATTAGGCACTCCAGTCCACAATCAAACTTTACAATTGGTAGATAAAACTATGGGTTAAATCGGGCTCATGGACCCTAAGTAAGATTTCAGAACTTTTTACTAAGTGTGGAGGCCTCTTCGACCAACTCTATGATTTGTACTTTAGTTTATGACTCATAGACTGGTCCATGAAATCTAGTCCTGAAAACTAGGATTTAGATGTTCTATGAAACCTCAGTTCATGAGCCGTAAAACACTCTACGGCCCATCAAAGTATAAATAATGGGGTCAAGTTATTTTGGCCCAATTTCAGCCCTCATTTACAAAAAATACCCAGCCATACCCCACCCAACTATTTTCGATCACCAACGGCGACCACCCTCTATTTTCTCGTGAGAATTTTCGGTGACCTAAGGTTTAGTATCCCATCACCTCCTTTATCTTCTACAATATAATCACACAAATTAGTAAGTTCTCAGTTAATCAAATACCCTTAGTTTACCTATATTTGTAGTGTTAAATTGAAAATTGTGTCAGGAATGGTTGTTGTAGACACGAAACCTTGTGTGAAAATAGTAATTATGATAATTGAATTATGATTGCCCATGTTTGAATATGTGTATAGAACCGGAATATGGTATGGTTGCCTTTGTCCACGTTTTATTGATGTATGTTTGGTGCCCATGTAATCACTCACGATGTAGTTGAATTGATTGTATGTGTGATATTCGACATGTGATGGCATGGGTGCATTATTTTGATGATAAATCATTCATACGGGGTCAGAAGGGTTGAGGAAGCATGTCTAGTTATTTTCGATGGGTTACATGTGTTGACTAGCATGTTGGGGTATTGGTTGTTGTATGAAAATCATATGGTGTGTGCATTTTTCTTCGATACTGTTATAATAAAATTGAAAAAGTCGTACGGGGGTCTATTGTGATGCACTCAGAAACTCAAGTGACTAAGTTTTCCGGTCCACAAGTGGCTTTTATGGCCTGTGGAACATTCTACGAGTTATAATTTACCCTCATACAAGATTCCAGATACTTGAAGTTTCTGAGTACACATCAGATGAGACTTTCTACGAGTCATAGAGCACTTTACGACTCGAATAATGGTCTCGTAGATCCCTACCTGAAATAAATTCACACACTAGAATCCTCTACGACTCAATCTATGACTCGTACAACATTCTACGAGACGTACCAGGTCTCATATACATTTCTATTGAATAAACATTAGTGTAAACACTATTTCATGAGAGCCTTATATGGCTCGTAGTTTCCACTACGACCCGTAGAGGTGCTTTGATAGACCCTTCTGAAACTAAGTCCAAGTTGTGTTTGTCTTTCATCTTTTAATCTGTGGGGCTAACCTAAGTGCTTAAATGTTCATGTTTCGGGTACTATAGCCCTAAAAGAAAAAGATGATGAGATCAGCTCCCTACAGAGGAGGCTTAGAGATGATCCCTCAAAGGATGAGCAGACCCCTGCACTGAGTGGTTCACTAGAGGACCTTGGCGTCCATCCAAACCCCGAGGTTGCTAGACCTCAGACGAGAGTTGCTGCCAAAGCTGGGCAAACTTAGGCTCTTTTCATTCATACTCCCTATTCTGATGAGGGAGACGACGGTAGGAGTAACTCTATTTAGATGGCTCTATCAAGAAAGGAGTCCAGCTCTGAGGCAGGCTCCGAAAATGGATCGGATATGGAGTCCTCCGTAGTACTTCGATCATCACTATCTCCACCAGACGCTCTTACTAGTCGGTGGTGTGTCAAGGGCATACGAGATACTTATATGGAGCATATGCAGAATATAGAGTAGGGTAAGCTAGCTCACTCCATCTATGAGAAGCCTCGAGTCATCCTAGACAGACTCGACAGTGTCCCCAGTCTCCAGGACATGATGCTCAGATACAGGCTCCTATGGCTGACCCAATCACTTGAGGGAAACTTCCCGACCATAGTGAGGGAGTTCTATATGTCATATGTAACCACTATTTATAGTACTCTTCCCAAGGGAAAGAAGCCCCTCGCTCAGCCCAGACTGATCGAGACTAGAGTGAGGGTCCAGAAGATGGATATTTTAAGAGACTACTATCCGTCATATGCTATTTGGGCCAGATTTCTTTGCAACTAGATCCACAGCTGAGTTTGACTATAAAGTAGGGCCGACGATGGACCAGCTGGTGATGAGAGATCCATAGCATAGAGTCAACTTGATGAGATGGGTGGCTAGTTATATTGCTAAGCAGGGTCCAAAACTTGCATCGGTCGCCACACACTCGGTGGCTATTGTCAAGGCTTCACTCAGTTTCTCCGCCAAGTTCAGGTGGGCGGTTATCAGATCACGCATCTGATCAACACTTGTTGATAATACCTTGACGTCGCACTATGCAGTGCTAGTTGCCAGCATTTTAGCTGATTACGAAATTGATTGGACCTGCCTCATTGCCGAGCAAATTCATGAGGCTTCCCTGAAGAGGTCCACCTGTATCCCTTTTCCTTGCTTAACATACAAGATCTTTCTAGAGTCGGTGGAGAGCCTGTACCAGTTGGACTCACTAATCGAGCCCTAGTGCACTTTGGATGCCAACCTGATCAAGGCTAAGGATAACCTGGTGGCACTCTAACGAGCATAGCACCAGCCTGCTCTTATGTCAGATATGTTCGCCCTAATGCTATTGCCTGAGGTTCCACATACCACCGCCACTACTACTGCTACTGAGGATAGGCCCCCATAGCCCGAGGCAGATGAGGAGATGGGGCCCACTACTTCTGTTCCTGCATCACAGGCTGCACCAGTGGGCATGGTTTACATATCTGCGATATCTATACAGGAATGGCACAGAGGTTATCACATGCTGAGTCACAGTTGACTCAATTAGTTTAGCAGATTAGGCAATGGTTCTGCCAGGCAATTTCAGACTCGGAGGGTCGCAAGCAGGCATACATTGTCACCACTATTCAGGACCATCTTTTTGTCGTGGATGCCTGCATTGACACCTTCGAGCGAGGGTATAGCAGAGCCTGAGCACGGCCTGTCTAGTAGACTTGAAAGCCATCCAGACAGAGATCCAACAACTCCGGGCTAATATGACAGCAACATTGGCTACACCGGTGACACTATCAGATACCATGCCCAAGGTGCCGCTAGTAGATCTTTTTGCTCCTAATGACCCTACATAGCCTCCCCACGGGAAGAGGCCCTGCATAGATGATAATCCTGATGTTGTATGATTTCATGCGGGGCTAATAGAGGAAGAGGAGCTCAAGCTTGTCTTGAGAGAGCTGAGACAGGAGGCAGAGATACGATGAGCTCATGAGGTAGAGTAGATAAGGGGTGTTGGACCCTCCAAACAGAGCGCTACCATTGAGGAGGCGACCATGCAGGGTGAGAGTGGTCAGACTCAAGCACACACCAGTGCGTAAGTGCCTAGGTATGATTATTGACCCCTGATACTTTGTTTTGCTTTGTTTGTGTGCATTAGGGACAATGCACCTCTTTTTCGATGGTGTGTGGGTAATTATGGGCCTTAGTGAAGTCTAAGTAGCTTAGGTCTATAACTATCCCAATTTTTTATCCTGGGGTTCTCTTGTTTGTGTTCTTTTTCACCTTGGATATTTATTTTCTGTTGAACTGGCACGTTTAGGATGTTTAGGTAGTACTTCTAGCATATAGTACTAATACCAGTGGCATATAACATAATTTTGTGTTTTTGTTTGAAAAATGATACCCACCAAAATTTTGATTAGTTAGTTTAGATAGCAACCATACATATATAGGTGTGTTGACAATGCTTGTTCTGATAAGTAAGGATAAATTGAGATAAAAAACATGATGTGAGAGTCTTTTATTGATAATGTAGTCAGTGCCAAGTGAGTGTGAGCCTAAATTGCTAAATTCATGTGTTATGTGCTAATTCAGAACTTGCGTTGTTACTCTAAGTTAGACTGTAGATTAATAAGATTAGGAAAGGATCTTAGGCCATTGTTCTTAAAAGCCCACATAGCTTAAATAACCAACCAAAATTGCAGTATATCCCTTGTTCGTAATGTTTGAGCCTAACATGTACCTATTCTTTGGACTTACCTAATTAGCCTAGCCTTGTTAGTTGGAAAATCCTGAAATTGGCCCTGGTCCTTCCTTGAACATTGTGCACATTGACTGAGCTAAAAAGCTTTAGTTGGGGGTGGCTACCAAAAGTGGCCCTGGTTTTGAGGATGGATATTGTGCACTTCAACTCAAGCCAAAAGCCTAAGTTAAAGGTGACTAGTGTAAGAGTGAAACACAAAAATGAGGGGGAGTTAGTGATATGGAGAAAAGGAGAAAAATCAGGTACTAGGTGCAAGAAAAATAAGTGATGTCTTAGTTGTGATTAAAAAGGGAAAATGAATTGCAAAAGCAAGGCAAAAAGCTGAAAAAATGTAAAATAAGCACCCACGAAAGCTTGAAATAGGAGAAAGGGAGAATGAGATGGAAA
>JAPFFP010007023.1:0-17542 GCA_026153255.1 Solanum medicagineum
GTAAACCCAAAGGGACAAAACCGTGAGGGGGACGGCGACACGTAACACCCCAAAGCGGACAATACTTCACAGTGTTGGGCCAGGTCTTTACAGTTAACAACCACATGTATGTTGAGTAAAGTCTACAATAGTTGTATGCATATATTTCAGATGGAATGTGGCTTGCATGTGGAACCGCAATTAATTGGTCTTTGCGGACTTGATGAATTTGTTTTCCTTGTTTAATTAAGAGAAGGCTAGGTGATGGAAATTCAGTTTTATGAGCAAGTCAAGTCATGGGAGGAGTATTGAGCATCGAAATGGGTAAGAGTGAGTCCCACTCACATCCATTAATGATGTGGCTAGCGTAGGAGAGGATTGGACCGTTAAAGCGGATATTTCCTTTGTCCCGCAGAGGACTTGATAGACTTTTGGATCCACTGATAGACTTGTCCTTTGCCCCGGCAAGGTACTGGACGGATGTGGCAACAACATCTCTTCGTTGTATCACCACCGGCTCATAGGTGGTGGTTGTCGGTTAGAGAAACTCCCAGATAGGTTTCATCTTAATCGTATTCTGATGGTGATGTGATGGTATGAGTCTTAATTGGTGTTTATGAGATATTATCCTACTCCTTATCCTGAGTTGAGATGAGTACCTGATGTGTTGATGTTCTTTCATGTCATATCTGTCTATACTATTTACTTTTAACCAGTGTACATACCATACATTTCACATACTGATGCCATTTGGCGTTGTATCATTTCATGATGCAAATTCAGTAGACAGAGGGCTTCAACAGACTATTTATTGAGGTTCACAGACTTTCAGCCCAGAGACTTGGTGAGTCCTCCCCTGCATTCGGAGGATGACTTAATTTCATTTTCTTACGTCTCGAGTTATTCTGAGTTTGTAGTAGCCATGACCTATCATGATACCTTCCTAGATGGTAAGAATAGAGGCTTCATAGACATAGGAGATGATGTACTGATGTTGGGGTCCTTCCCCTTTCTAAACTGAGTTTCTTTAATCCTATTTCATGTGATGGACGTTAATGACTAGTCTTGTGGCCTGTGGCTGGTATTTCTTGATGAGGATGTGATAGATTAGAGTTGTCCACTGTTATGTATTCTGATGTCTTTCGCTAATTCGTTGATTGAATGAATGTGATGAGGCCAGGTGGTTCGCTTGGGGACTAGCAATAGTCTCTAAGTGCCAGTTACGCCAGGGTATGTAACACCCGGTGAAAAGACCAACCTACCCCTAGAATTGACCTTGCGCGTAACGTTTCTTCCCATGCTACATTTGTAAATTCGAGATCGGATTTGCGATCAATGCAAAAAACTGAGTCAAAAAATGATCTCAACTGGACTTTAACGCGAAAAAATGTGAATTATTTTTCAAAGAAAATAAAAAATAGTGAGCTTTCCGCGCCCCTTCGCGACGCGGAAAGGACTTGGAACCACACTTTGTTTTTTTCTGAAATTTCAACGAAGGTTAAAATTTTGCGAAAAATCGACTTCCAACACTGATGCGCGACACGCACCAGTACAAAAATGAACATTTTTCTTCATTTAATTGGGAAGGAAAGTTTTGACCTTTCCCACACCCCATAATCCTAAACTAATCAGTTTTAAGTTGTATTAAAGTCCAAAAACGCATCTTTTTCACACTTTCATTCGTTCAAAACAAGAAAACTCTCCCAAGAAAAATTCAAGCGTAAGGAGAAATCAAGAATGGTAATTAGGGCTTTCAAGAATTCTTTCCTATTCCCAAGAAGTCATTCCTAGGTATTTAAGGCCACCTTAAAACTATTATTTTTGAGAATATTTGTCAGAAATAGAAGTTAGTTTTTACCCATGAACTTTCAAGTATTAGTTAAGACTAAATCCACTTAAACTTTGTGAAGTATGGTAATTTCCATAGATTCTTGACGAATATTATGATTCTTGGTTTTTATATTGTACAATTAAAGTATTATCATAAAATTTATATTCATTTATGAACAAGTTTTACTATTGTTGAGTTTTCTTAAAAATCGTGATATTATATCAAGAAAAGAAAGACTAGTATGAGTACCTTTTAAGCTAAGTTCAAGAAATACGTTTTAAGAATTGATTGTTGTATATTAGTCCAAAAATCCAGCATGTTTTCGAATCACTTGAGTTGAAATTAGTTTTCAGTCAAGTTAAAGAACTCAGATGAGAAAGCTAAGTAGTGTGTTTGGCTAAGTTCCCGAGAAAGCAGATTTTAAGAATTCCAAGTCTTTAAGTATGAGCTATATAAAAGTATTTTTGGAGTAGTATTGAGCACCAATATGGGTGAGAGTAGAATTAATTACTCAAACTCATAAACTATGTAGCCAACCTATGATAGGATTGTACCACAGTGCGTTCCTCATTAGCCACTGAAATGGCCCAGTTTTGGGATGGATCCACTCCCCTAACTCTTCGTCCCATACCCCGGCAAAGTACGGGACAGCTCTGGCCACGTGGGCAAGACGTTGTATCATCACGAAGCTCATAGTAATGGTTGTCGGTTAGAGAAACTCCCCAAGAAGTAAAGTCTATTATTTTACACACTGGGATTCAGTATTTCTTTATTAAAGCATTTCCTTTATTTATGTTGCATATTTAATGAAGTTGAGCCAAGTACAGAACTAAGTTTTGAGTACCATGTTTTATATATTTTTAGCTATGGTAATTAACGTGTTAACATAAGTGTTTCCCTACTGTTGAGTTGCACGTTTGAAAAGTTTAAGAATATATACATGTATTTCATATGCATGAAATATTTTTGTTAGTTAAGTTATCTCCAGGTGCAGCTTTAAAGTAAGTATTCTATCTTCACTACTTTTTTGTCATTTACATACCGTACATTCCACGTACTGATGCCTTTGGCGCTGCATCGTATCATGATGCAGATGAAGGTGTCTTTGTTAGCAGACGCTTAGTAGGACAATTCCCATCAGCGGTCAGAGATCTCTTAGCATCTAGAGGAGCTCAGGAGTTTTATTTATCTATATTTATTGTTGTTGAGGTACCTATGAGCCTTTTTCGATGCCTTATTTCAAAGTTAATACTTTAGAGGCTTCGTTGACTAGAAGGATACTTTATCAAGTTATTTTTTCAAAAGATTTTTAGTCAAGTTGCATACTTTACTATTTTATTTTAAGTTCCATAAACTTTGAGCCTATTCTAGTCCATTTCAGTATTATTGTTTTCCGCTGAGTAAGTTAGACAGGCCAAATGGTTCGCTTAGGACCAAAAATGACTATTCAGTGCCGGCCATGTCCAGGGTATAGGCTCGGGACATGATAAACTTGGTATCAGAACATAGAGTTCAAGTGTCCTAGGGTGTTTATGAAGTCATGTCTGTAGAGTCTTATTTATGGTTGTAAGGGCCCTACTTCTATAAATGAAGGATTATTGACATCTAAGAAAAGTTTCCCTTCTTCCATACTCTAGATCGTGCGATAAAGTTACCTTCTAAGGAACTTGTATACATCCGTGCAGTATCCAGATTCGTTCGACTACTTCTCATGATTAAGGTAGTTGGAACAGAAAATACCAGATCCTTATTGTTGAGTTCCCTTCAAATAAAGTATTCAGAAAGCAAAGAGACTACACTAGGCTTGAGATGAGCCAACTAGTGTGCTTGAGTTATCAATCTACAATATTGCACTCTTATTCATATGAATCATGCATTTGAGTTAGAGAAAGATATGATGTTTTCCAGACTATGTTCCCTCTATCATTCTGCAGATGCTATTCTTGAGAGAAAAGTTAAGTTATGTCTCTAATACTTAGTAGTATCCTCTGCCGTTGAGAGAAAGGGATTGAAGTAATTTTTAAACCATGTGACAGAAGGTTCCCAGAGCTAGAAAGATGTAGTAATCACAAAGAGTGAGAATAGTAACTTCTTGAAGCTAGTAGCTAAGAGTCCTGTGGTGATTACTCGGGATCCTTGCAGGTTTTGGTTAAAGAGTAGTAAGAATAGTATAGCTCCTATGATAAGGTATATGAAGAGTCGTTAGTTTGTATGAGAAGGTGCACACTCAAGTATGAAAGGAGTTGATGTTGAAGTAGCATGGTGTTAGTAATGATGAGTATGTGTGCTAAATGTAAGAACAGAGGGCAGAAAGTAGTAGATGTAAACTAGGCTCATAATTTTGAAAGAGGAGTCATGTGAGAATTGTAGCGTTTCAAGCTTAGCTAGGTAAGGAGGTGTGATGGAGGAGTGAATACTATCTGACCTAGGAAAGAGAGTGTGATGATGGATTATGCTTAGACAGACCATGAGCTGGAGAATTAATTCTTATCATGAGGGTTGGTGATCTAACAATTCTTGACCTTATTTAGTAGTTTAGAGTTACTAGAGTATATATGTATATGAGAAGTGTGGATACATATGTTTAGTATTAAATCTTAAGCTTGAACTTTAAGTGGGTATCATGTAAAGAGGGGACAGCAGGATAAGAGTGACACTATTAGTTAGAGGTCAGGTCTAGTAGACTTGACATAGCATTAGCGAGGAATTAAGCTATTGACTTGAAAGAAGTATGATGTTACAAGAACATTGTATGTGATCCTTAGATGAAGATAGTGAATTGAAGCTAAGTCATTAGATAAGAAGAGAGCCTAAGATGTATATCCAAGCCAGCCTATAAGTGTGAGATATGTTGACTAAGTACTTGCTACGAGGTTTTAGTGGGCCTGTGTTTCTAGAATTTTACCTAGTAGTTATGAGTAGGTGTGACATGTCAGGAGAATGTAATGTCCATGTTAGTGCTATACCTTGATCTTAAATTTTGAGGAGTCGTGTGAAAAAGGAGATAACATTGTGATAGTGATAGTCTGTGTTGGGGGGATTACTCTAAGGGGACTCACCATAGTGTATGTTCGGGATTAAGATGTTGACTTTCAAGGAATGCTATGTATGAGTGTGGTATAGGTGCCCCTTTGGTAGGAATAGTGGATGAAGGATAGTTCGTTGGATAGTAAAGGGCTTAAGATGTGTAGCCATGATAGATTAAAGCTATAGGAGGCTCCAACTTATGACGGCTACGAGAATCTGGATAGAACATTGAGTTGTCAAGGTGGAGTAGGCTGATGTCTACTACCCTTAAGAGTTGAGTCCAAGGAGGATAAGTCATAGATAATGAGGAGATCTTTGTTGTAGTTCAGGCTTCCTTCAGTCCAATGTAAGAGAACATTGAAGATAAGTGCTAGCAGACCAAAAAGGGAGATATTAGACCATACGTCCTAGAAAGCGAATGTTGCGGTGAGAGTAGCAAGAATTTGAAAATGCCTATATCGATAGAAGAAGGTGAATGTTTTAACAGCTGTTTCACAACTTTGAGTAGTAAGTAACCAGAGGATATAAGCATTCTGTACATAGTGGTGCTCTAATCGTCTAGAGGGTTGTACTTATAGCATGGTGAAGAGAATTAGTTCACAAACTTAGAGAGGCGACCTTTGAGCTAAGGGGAGATGTTTAGATGATGAGCCAAGGTAGATCTTGAGTTTTTGATAGTGATAAGTTGATCAGAGCGAGGCGTCAATGCTTTCCTATCTCATAATTCTTATACTTCATCGTGATGATGCCTTATTTCTATCTATGCAAGGGCACCATGCCCATGATCCAGACTCATTCACCTCCATGTTGATACGTGTTCATGTTTAGCTCCTAAAGTGAGAAGTGATAACTTCATTCAGCAATTCTGATCTTATCTCATGAATCAATATTTTTCAGCCTTTTCGTTATCCAAGGCAAGACTTGAGCTTTCCAATATATACAGTTCCATAAAATAGTGATGAGCCCCTAGTGGCATCATACCATGTTATGAATGTCCTCATATCAGATTTCCTGAAGGAATCGTGCTTATGATATTATACTCTAAGCCCTCATAGAAATTCTGTCTTTGGTATTAATAATGATGATGATAGTTGATGAGTGGTGTTAGATGAAAGGGAATGGGTAACGATTATAGTACGTTTGTTCCATTTAAGGTTACAGATAGAGATGATACCTAGTAGTATGTAACACTCAGGTAAGGGTAAATTGGCATGCCTCCTAATAGGAGTTAATGAAATTGAAGGTGTAGAGGTGCTATTATAAGTTTAGCAAATTCTAAGTAAAGTCAAATTTTGAGAAGCTATGAAGTGATTAAGATGATAAGCTCGAAGGCGTAATCGTCGTTAAGTGAGGAATAGATGTATGGGATGGTATTCTTTATAAGCAAGCCTCCAGAAAAGTGCAGCACATAGTCCTTTTGAATTAGATTGGCATAAGTGTGATCAACTTAGAGGTAGCACTTGGTGACTTTGAATTAGGCTTGAAGATGTTAGGAGTATTCCATAGACTTAGGTGATGATGGAAGTTGCAAGCTCCTGTTAATGAAGGATAGAACCCGAACAAAAGAGCATAGTAGTGAGGAGGATTAGTTTAGTGATCTCGAATGAGAGCCCCGTAGTAGTTTAAAGATGAGTATTGAGGATTTTTTTTGTGAATATGATTTTCTCATGAATAGCATCTTAAGGCTTAGAAGTAGGCTTGAACGGAAGAGGAGGAGGTGGTAAGATAGAAACTGAGCAAGAGCTATATGCTTAAGTTGATGGAGTTGAGTTTTCCACTCTAAAGTCAGTGTTCACCCATGATTTGGAGTACTTGGGTAATAAAGTTCTTGATGTGTATATTCTGGAGTCGGAATAGAGATTAGTAAGATCGATGGGGAGTGGAGAGTTTGAGTTATTAAGTATCACCGCGAGTTTTGAGTTTGTTCGTGCCTCATTACCACAACATCCTCATCATTTGAGGACGAATGATCCCAAGGGGGATATATTGTAATACCCAGTGAAAAGACCAAACTACCCCTAGAATTGACCTTGCATGTAACGTGTCTTTCCATGCTCCGTTTGCAAATTCGAGACCAGATTTGCGATCAGTGCGAAAAACTGAGTCGGAAAATGGTCTCAACTCGACTTTAACACGAAAAATGCGAATTATTTTTCAAAGAAAATAAAACACAATGAGCTTTCCGCGCCCACTCTACGACACAGAAAGGATGCGAAACGACACTTTGTTTTTTTCTGAAAATTTCATGAAGGTTGAAAATTTGCAAAAAAATGATTTCCAACACTGGTGCGCAACGTGCACCATTACAAAAATAAACATTTTTCTTCATTTAATTGGAAAGGGTGGTTTTGACCTTTTCCACACCCCATAATCCTAAACTAATCAGTTTTAAGACGTATTAAAGTCCAAAAATCCATCTTTTTCACACTTTCATTCGTTCAAAACAAAAAAACTCTCCCAAGAAAAATTCAAGCGTAAGGAAAAATCAAGAACAGTAATTAGGGCTTTCAAGAATTCTTTCTAATTCCTCAAGAAGTCATTCCTAGGTATGTAAGGCCACCTTAAAACTATTATTTTTGAGAATATTTGTCAAAAATAGAAGTTAGTTTTCACCCATGAACTTTCAAGTATTAGTTAAGACTAAATCCATGTAAACTTTGTGAAGTATGGTAATTTCCATAGATTCTTGAGGAATATTATGTTTCTTGGTTTTTATATTGTACAATTCAAGTATTATCATCAAATTTGTATTCATTTATGAACAAGGTTTATTATTGTTGAGTTTTCTTGAAAATTTTGATATTATATCAAGAAAAGAAAGACTAGTATGAGCACCTTTTAAGTTAAGTTCAAGAAATACGTTCTAAAAATTGATTCTTGTATATTAGTCTAAAAATCCAGCATGTTTTTGAATCACTTGAGTTGAAATTAGTTTTCAGTCAAGTTAAAGAACTCAGATGAGAAAGCTAAGTAGTGTGTTTGGCTAAGTTCCCGAGAAAGCAGATTTTAAGAATTCCAAGTCTTTAAGTATGAGCTATATAAAAGTATTTTTGGAGTAGTATTGAGTACCGATATGGGTGAGAGTAGAATTAATTACTCAAACTCATAAACTATGTAGCCAACCTATGATAGGATTGTGTCATGGTACATTCCTCATTAGCCACTGAGATGGCCTAGTTTTGGGATGGATCCACTCCCCTAGCTCTTCGTTCCATACCCCGGCAAAGTACGGGACGGCTCTGGCAATGTGGGAAAAATGTTGTATCATCACGAAGCTTATAGTGATGGTTGTCGGTTAGAGAAACTCCCCAAGAAATAAAGTCTATTATTTTACACACTGGGATTCAGTATTTCTTTATTAAAGCATTTTCTTTATTTATTCTGCATATTTAAAGAAATTGAGTCAAGTACAGAACTAAGTTTTGAGTACCATGTTTTATATATTTTTAGTTATGCTCATTAACGTGTTAACATAAGTGTTTCTCTTATATTGAGTTGCACTTTTGAAAAGCTTAAGAATATGTACATGTATTTCATATGCATGAAATATTTTTGTTAGTTAAGCTATCTCTAGGTGCAGTTTTAAAGTAAGTATTCTATCTTCACTACTTTTTGGTCATCTTACATACCATACATTCCACGTACTGACACCTTAGGCATTGCATTGTATCATGATGCAGATGCAGGTATTTTTGTTAATAGATGCTTAGTAGGACAATCCCCATCAGCGGTCAGAGATCTCTTAGTATCCAGAGGAGCTAATGAGTTTCATTTATCTGTATTTATTATTGTTGAGGTACCTATGAGCCTTCTTCGGTGCCTTTTTCAGAGTCAGTACTTTAGAAGCTTCGTAGACTAGAAGGATACTGTATAAAGTTATTTCTTTGAAAGATTTTACTATTTTATTTTAAGTTCCATAAACTTTGAGCCTATTCGAATCCATTTTAGTATTAATATCTTCCGCTGAGTAAGTTAGCCAGGCCAAGTGGTTCGCTTGGGAGAAAAAATGATTTTCGAGTGCCGGCCACGTCCTGGTGCAGGCTCGGGGTGTGACAGGGTACCCTCCCGGGGCGTGATACGCGTACACTAAACTAGTTATACAAAATGTCCACTGAGTTAAATTTCTTACACAAAAATTGGTCCACTTTTTTTTTTTAACTAAAAATGACCATTCGACTGTTATATGTAGCAAATATTTTTTTTGTTGTGCTAACTTAAAATATATATTTTTACAAAATTTAAATGTTTAAAATTTTTTGTTGCTCTTTTTAATATTTTTTTCTCATTTTAATTGTTTCACTTTTTTTGTGGGAGAAATGAATATTTATGTCATTTTATTATTTATTATTTATTTATTATTTATTAAGGTGTAAATACATAATACTCAAATAAATATCGGTATTTTTATACTATGTAATTATTTATACAATATTGATACACAATTATACACCATTTATATAGTGTCGATACATTGTATACCTATTTATAAATATCGATCCACATTCGTATACAGTTTATATAATATTGATACCCGTTTACATATTATTTATATAATATTGATACATGCTTATACATAATTTATACAATATTGATACATTACATAACTCTTTGTCCAATATTGATATGCGTTTATACACATATATACAGTATTGATACATGAAAAAAAAGTACATGAAAAGGTTTTTTTGAAAAAACAAAATGTTTTCGTTTATAAAAAAAAATAAAAAACACAGGAAAAAATAAAAAAAAAATCAAAATAGAAAAAAGAAAGAAAGCAAAAAGGGCTTAACGACCTTGAGCTGATTTGACCAATGGGGACACTCGACTAATAACAAAAAAGTAGTCAAATATCTTTTAATTTCAAATATCCTTTTCAGTTTATAGATAATTCAATCAATAATTTATAATCTTTAATTAATTATAGTTGAAAATTAGTTTTAACAAAATATAAATTTTATTAAATGTATATGTCAAATAAAATTAATGGTGAGAGCTATAAATAGGACTTCGGCATAACTCATTTTTCACAACCCACCACTCATCAACAACATTAACAATCTTGCTTCTTCTTTCAAAGCAGTCATGGCTTCACCAACTGGCTCCCTCAACAGTGCTTCAACTGCAGACAACAAAAATGTAAGTTTTTCTAATTTGATCATCTATCGATACAACATATATATGATCTATCTATCTAGAACGTCTTTTCTTCTATACTGATGATATGATTGTTGCTTTCCTCTCCTTGGGTATATGAAGGACAAGACTAGTGTTAATGAAGAACACACCTTTTCACCAAATTCCGACCATGCTAAGCCACTATCCTCTAGTAAGAAAAAAATGCATATATAGTTTAAAATTATTGCTCCTTTTATTTATCAGGTTCAAAATACCTATTTATAACTGAGCTTTCAAAATAAAAATGCAGGATTTCCTGCAATACATTTGGTCGTTGATCTGCCTATATATGGACCTATCAATGATCAAGCACCAAAGGGTGAGCAAGATAAGGTTTTGGAGGACAAAGCAAAAAAAGAGACAACACAAGGAAGAGAGGCGGTTGCTCCAAAATCACAAGAGGAAGCACAAGCACAAGAGAACATCCAGGACATGGCTAAGCGATTGCGTCCTGTGTTTGGTGATGGATCACGTCCATATAAATCATGTAAACAGTTGTGTGATGTGTTTGGTGATGTGCCTGATTATGTACGTGATGAAGAATCACGCGTATCATCAGGTGAATACACTTCACATTCACCAAAGGACCAGTCCTGAAGAGAGGTGTTGTTGGAGTATCGTACTGTGCTCAGACCTCAACCTTCCTTCATTGGAGGAAGATGATGAAGCTTATTTATCAATCAAAATTTGGATAATTTTAATTTGATGTTTTGTTATTTTTTTATATGTTGAACTATCGAATAATTGTCGTACTTTTGAAGTTTTTATTATATTTTATTTTATGAATATATTTTTGCAGTGTTTTGTTGTTATTTACAGTATTAAAAGTTCCTGTTATTTGCAAGAAAAATGCAGTCTCTCAAGCTCTGAATCGTTGTCTATAACTGAAACTTGACAAACATCATTATGACTAAATATGACAGCGAAAAATTTGTTGCGATGTATGAATAAATTACGATGTGTTATATATTTTAGGAAAGTTGATGAAGACTATTAATCGACAAAGCAAAGATTTAAGGCACGTGATCATTTTTTTGTGTGTATGAAAAGAGGAATTGTTTGTCTATTCATGGGATTTATTTTTTAAAAATAAATAAATAAAACTAATGCTGCACAAAAAAAAAAAAAAAAAAGATTAGAAAAGAGAAAGCAAAAAGAGGTGTAATGGTCTTGAGCTGATTTGAGTTATATTGGGACCATGATCTTTTTTGGCCTTTTTTTTGTGTTAAAAAAATAAGCTAGTTTTCTTATAAATCTTTTATTTTTTTTGTGTATTAATAAAATTTGCCTCCAAAAAAATCTTATAAACTAAAGAACAATTATATCTTATAATTTTAGTTATTTTATTTCAAATTAAATAATACTTTTGGCCCATGAATTCATCTTAATCCGGACTCGATCAAGCCTCAAAGGCCAAGGGCTTAGTTAGTCCAGGCTTATAATCCATAATTTCAAATGGGCTTGAAAAATCTTATGGGGTAATTACTCCCAGTGCCCATGAGCAATTTTATTTCCAAATAAATTGGTCATGTCATTGTCTTGTAAAATAAAAAGTCAATGAAGCCACTCAGCTATTACAAAGTGGTGGTTGCAAATGTTTCTTTGGCCATTTGCCATCGTATTTAAAAGAAAATTGTTTTTTTGTTGTTGTGCTCTTTAGGGAAAAAACTATTGATTCAATTATTTTTTTTGTTTGCTCTTTTTTTAATTTTTTTAAAATTGTTTCATGTCTTTTGTGGAAAAAAGAATATTTATGTTGTTTTGTTCTTTATTTATAAGGTGAGAATGCATGATAATCAAATAAACATCTATATATTACATAATCATTTATATAATATCGATATATGATTATACATTTTTATACATTATCAATATACTACATATATATTGCATTTATACATCATATATACATATTTGTACATTATTTATATACCATTGATATAGATTTATATAACATTTACATAATATCAATATATTACATACACACTAAATAATTTTTTGTACATGTTTACAGGGAAAATTACTTGAAAAGACCTTCTTTAAGAATTTAACTACATAATTAATAGTAGTTTTTAAATATTACAAATATGAAAGTACTTTTTACATATATAACAGTTTTAAAGAATAAAAAAAAATAATTATAATTCTTAATTTAATAATATACACTTATCTCTTTTCCTTAATTTAAGGGATTTTCTTCTATCTCTAAATCAATGGAGTAAAAATGATAAGCTCAAATCTTTCCCTAAATAATTTAAAATATTTTTAAAATAGATTAATTTTTATTAGGAGAAAATCAAAACATTTTAAGAGGGTATATTATTGAAAATGTCACCAAAATGATTTAGCATAAAATGTCAACTTTTTTTACAAAGATGTACATATATGGAGAAAAGGTGTAAAAAAAAAGGGCAAACGTGTGATGATAAAAAAGGTGCAATAAATGCATGTTGTGTTGATAGTGACTTTGTGCATTGGGCCTGACCAAAAAATTTGCATATACCTAAAAAAAATATGGTTTGTTTCTTCAATTGTAGTTCAATTTATTTATGATTTAAAATATGCACACCAATTATGCATTGTTTTTTTTTTGGGGGGCGCTCTTTTTTGGTTGAAACTATGTTAAAAAGTTTGTCTTGAGTACAAAATTTGAAGGTGCTTCTACCTCAACCATTTTGTTACCTTGAGAATCAACAATTTTACCAAAAAGGCAACTAAGAATAAACAAAATGATGACAGGTTGGCAAAAAAATTAAAGTGAAATGCACAAGTCAAGGTTGATTTGATTTTGAACAAAAATAAAAAATAAAAAACACCAAAAAACATTGTATTACCATAAAAAATATTAAATTAACCAAAAAATACAATTAACATTAAACAAAAACTCTGTAAATTGTTTACGTAAAAGTTTAAGTTAAATCTATAGTACAGGCCAGTGTTGGTTTTAATAAAAAAGAATACATTTAGTTTGCTTATGGTTTAAAATATCAGCAATCATTAGGTAGAGATTTGTTTTGTTTTGATTTGGTTGAGACTATGTTAAAAAGTTTATCTGAGTAGAAGTTGTGAAGGTCCTTCCACTTAAACCATTGTTTTACCTTAAAATTTAATAATTTTACCAAAAAAACAACAAAGATTAAACCAAATGTCTGGACAGGTTGACTTATAAGGTGAAATTTACAAGTCAAGGTTGGTATCATTTTGAAAAAAGAATAAACTCAATAACTTAAACAAATATACAATCAACATTAAACAAAATCTCTGTAAAATTGTAGGGCAAATATGTAAAATTAGACTTAATTTTATTTAGATAAAATGTTATATAACTGCACATGCCAGTGTTGATTTTTCTAAAAACAATACATTCATATTATTTAAGGTTTAAAAAAGCCACAACTATTAGGCCGAGTTTTGTTTGGCTTTGTTTTGATTGAAACTATGTTAAAAAGTTTATGTGAGTACGAGAATTAAATTTTAATAAAAACAATACACTCAGGTAAATGATTGTGTTATCAAAACAAACAAAAATATAACCAAAAATGCAAATAGCAGTACACAAAAAATCTATAAACTGTTTGAGTCTTAACAATGAAGAACTACACATACATAAAGCAGACGAAAAAAACAAAAAATCTTAACAAAAGTATATAACTGTCAACATTTAAATAATTGTCTGAAAAGGCAAAATATGAAACTGAAGTGTCTAATTCTTCCTTCTAGGTACCAACTTTGAAGGACCCACATTATCACTGACTGGGATGTATTCTTTTGCTACTTTAGGAGCCCGAGTCGACTAACAACCATCCCAGTGACTTCGCTTTCACTAACTGTGCCGCCCTCTATCTTTCGACTTCCATATTCACAAAGTAATGCACCGTACCTCAAATGGAAGAGATATGGGCCAATGAAACAAGCCGGAATATCCAAGTGGCTTTGAGAATAGTATTCAACAAAAGCACAAGTGAATAGGCCTCAATCATTGTAAAAAGAAAAATAACTAACTGTCTAAAAAAAACTAAAAATATCAAAATTCCTGACATATAACCAACATATGTCACCAAAGATTCATAAAAAATAATAACAAATGTTCAACTGACAGTAGCCCCAAATATAAAATCAAATATTGTCACACAGTCAACTACCATTTGCCTTGCAAGAAAATAACCACAAAATATCACCCAAAAGAATTCCCCAATATCAAGCAAATATAACATCATAAAATATACAACAATATTCAACCAATGAATAGGTACAAAAAATCGGCCAACAGATAACACCAAAAAAAGCAGGGAAAAAAATTGAATACTATTATCCAACATGTCCAACCAAAAAAAGAAAAATTGTGTTGGTCCAAAAAAACTTACTTCTAATCTTCACGTTGTTGAGAAATATCATTAGCAATAACATAATGTAGAGGACCCCTAAAAGCCCGATCCATAGATTCCATCTTCTTCTCCCATGAGAAAGATTACACCAACAAAATCATAAAACTTTCAACAAACTTATTTACATTGCTGGTTAGTTGTGAATATTTAGCCAACAAATTCACCAATTCCATGACAAAGTTTATAACATGGATTAAACCCAAAAAAATAAATACAAATGATTCTCAAAACCACTTACCGAAAGTTTATATCACCTATAACACCAAAAATTACTATATCACCAAATACAAAATAAAACTTAATGACATGATTTAAGCACATAACTTAATCCAACAAAAAAGTATAAAACAATTACAAGTATTCAAATAAAAAAGTCATAACCTATGATAACCTATAATACCAAAAATACAACTTTCAAATCCTGAAAGCATGACATTGAAAAACATGGATAAAGTTACCCAACATTATAACCAAAAGTGTAACATACTTCTTAACATATTCTAGGAAAAAATATAAAAATCAACAACTACCAAAAGGTTAACTTTAGAAGAACTTATTAGCATAAAATGCCCCCAAAAAGACCAAACACAGAAAACTCAATTATCAAAAGTTTATATCACTAATAACAATAATAATTAGTACTCCAATTATTGAAAGCAGATAATTCAACCAAAAGATAGGGTCAACCAACATTATAACCACTTGCGGGCAGACTTTTTAAACATAGATCAAACCATTTAAAAAATAAAAATAGCCACAATAATTTGTTGTGAGTATGCAACCAACACCATCATCAAAATTTGGAGCAAAAATAAACCAACAATCCTAATCACATAATTTGAAGCAAAATGAACTCAACAAAAGTTCAAAAACCAATTTTCAAAATATGCTAAAAAAAAAATATCACCAAATTTGTACTTTGAATGTTGAAACCTTGCCATTCAAAGCCATCAAATGCATAACCAACAAAATATCACCAAAAATTACAAACAAACATTAAGCATAGCATAAATTAACCAACTTGGCTATTGAATTTGTTCATGTGTCAGAAAATTTAAACACATTGAACCAACACACAAAAAAAGGAATAGAGTATTTGTAAAATATAAAAAAATTATGAAATCTAGTATTACATACTTTTGTGCGCCTCTTCAAACTTTTTCCCCTGCCCTTCTTATGATTCGCTTGTTGGCGATTATCGTCTTTAGAACAAGCAACACTCTGAGACTATAAAAAAAAATATACATGTTATTATAAAATAAAATGTTAAACTTAATGGATATACGTCAAAACATAAAATCTATCAAAAAAAAGGTACATTGGATTTAACATTTTCAGATTTTGATTCTTGGTTCAAATGATATCTCTTCAAATCGATATTTCATCTTCAATATCGTTGTCGTGTGGTAAATCAACTTTCTGTTTCTCTTTTCTCTGCAAAGATTTAGAAGGACCCTCGAGGGAATCTCTTTTCTTCGAAGACTCAACAACAATAACCTTCACGCTGCCTCCGTCATATGGCTTTTTTCGAACTGGTGAAGCAGTTAATAAATTGAAGTTTGGCCTTGAACATCTCGAAGGTGTACTATTCAAGCAAATAGCATCGGCATTTAAACGAGGATTTATTGAGTAGGAATTTTTCTCTCATGTTGAAAAATAGTAATGGAGTAAGGAAGAATAACGAATTACAAATATAGCTAAACCAGACTAACCAAATGCACAAAGAGATAGTAAAAAAAAAAAAGGCCAAAGAGACGATGGAGACAAAGGAGAAAAATGTGAGAGAATATGAAAGGTTTATTTTTCTATTAGGATGTTCAAAAAGTAAAAATCAAAAAATTTGAAAAACAAAATCATAGCAGTAGACTTAGAAAAAGAAAAAAAGTATATCATATGATGTCATGTCAGTCATAATTACAACATTCTTTGAAAAGAAAGATTGTGTGCTTTAGTAGATATCACATGCAATAGAAGAGATATAAAAATAAAATATATTAAGATAGAATATGCCAACAATATAAAAAAAACTTATAATATAAATATTTTTGAAGGTTGACATAATCTGTAATTTGATCTCTTAAAATGTATATCTTGGCAATTTTTTCTTTTTTATTATTTATACTCAAATCTGTTTGGTTTCATACATCTTTTCTTTTTTTCCTATTTGAAGCTATTTTTACATGTTTTTTTGACTTGCTATAAACCTAAGTTTTGATTTTTAAAGTTCAAAGAACTAAGAAGTTACAATTTTATAAATATTTTGCATTTAGGATAAGGTATTGCATTAGGGGACGAAGAAATTCTAAATTTTAAAGTTACTATAAGGTATTTATCCGAAGTATTTTGTATTAAATGTTTTTTAAAATCCACTACATTACATATTTACTATCAGTAATTTATACAAAGTATATTTAAATGGTATAAAGTTTTTTTTAACTATCATGCAAAGTATCTAGGTATAATATATTTTATTATAAGTATAATTATACGTTCGTACTTTTATGTTTAAGGTATAAATTATTTTATTATAGGTATAATTGAATTTTCGTATTTTGAAGATGAAGGTATGAAGTATTTCATTATAAATATATTTATTCCAAGTATTTTTAAGAGCAAGGTATAATATATATTTTCTAATTTTTGCCTTTTTAAGATCAAGGTATAAAGTATTTAATTATAAATATACTTGAAGTACTTTTAAAAGTAAGGCCTAAAGTATTTTCTATTTATACCAAACTGATACAAATTACTTTATTCTAAGAGGGTGTTTGGATAGATTTAAAATCTAGTCAAACTTGTTTTTAAGCTCTTTTTAGTTTTTGAAAATGTTTGACAAATTATAAAATGGCTTAAAATAAGTTAAAAATAACTTAAAATAAGTCAAAAATTAATTCGACCAACAAATTTACCTTTTAATCGTTAATGTTTACTTATAATTTCTATATTATTTTGCTTCTATTTTTTTTCTTATTTTTTTCTTTCATTTTTTTTTAATTTTGCTCTTTCTTTTTTTCCTTGCTCTTTCTTTCTTTCATTTTTTTTCCTTTTTTCTATTTTTTTCTTTTCTTCCATTTTTTCTTCTTTTTCTTGCTCTCTCTTTCTTTCTTTTTTCTTCTAAATTATTTTCTCTTTATTTTATTATTTT
>JAPFFP010007054.1:0-17540 GCA_026153255.1 Solanum medicagineum
TTATGTTTATGAGAGAAGGGAGAGGGTTTTGATCATGAAAACTGATGTTTTATATGTTTTGGGGACCATAAATAGACTCCCAAAGATTTTAGGATAAAAATACCCTCAAATTATAAGGAAAGAACGTCATTAACTCATCCGGTGAGGGTCCGCGATGCGCTCCGGTGCGAACTTTCGGACAGCTCTGCACCTGTCCACTAAAATGGTCATAACATTCTACTCCAAACTCCGATTAACGCGAAATTAGATGTGTTGTAAAGCTAATTCGAATATATTCAATTTGATATATTATGGGTCATCTAACTCATTATAATTTAGGAGATATGGATATTTGAAGTTGACCCTTCTATCGACTCATACGAAAACTTAAGTTACTAGAAATTCTTTGAACTTGACTTGATCTAAAAGATTCCTTATGACTCTAAATCACATCTAATATAGTTTAAATACTTAGGAATTGCTCCTAGCCTATATATACAACCTAAAACTCACTGATCCACCTACCTTTTATAAAATCTTATGTTAGAACTCAAACGCTAAGAAAGTTTTTAGCTTAGCTTTGTACTAGAGGGTTCGTGTGACCTTAGATCTTCTCCAATTCTATTCCCACATTAAGAATTTGACTTTAACACTTATACTCAACTAAGAATCGTTAACTAAAATGCTATATCATATGAAGAATGGCTCAGTCTTAGCTTAAAAAAATTTGGGCTGTTACATCTTTGGAAAAGTCAATCCCCTTCGACAAATACACAACTCTTCGCAAAAGTCACAGCTCCTTGAAAAAGTCACAATACTTCAATATGAAAAATTATCTACTTTAAATATGATATGATATAAAAAATTAAATATAATAGACAAATAAAAACTATTCTAAATTGATTTTTAAGTTGGGGTATTATAATAATTTAATATTCTTGTTTGGGAGTTCATACTTTTAAGATAGTATAGACCATTTGAAAAAGTCAAATCCTTCGAAAATGTGATAATCCTTCAAAAAAGTCACAACTCTTATAAAAAGTCACAACTTTTCAGAAAATTCTTAACCCTTCGAAAAAGTCACAACTCTTCGAAGAAATCACAACCTTTCGAAAAAGTCACAATTTTTCAATGTGAAAAATTAGCTTTCAATATAATATAATATAATAAAATAAACATAATATAAAATATATACTAAATTGATTTTTTAGTTGGGGTTATTATAGTTATTTAACATTCAAATCAGGGTATACAAGTACTATAGAAAAAACAATTATACATATCGAGAAATAATGTTATAATCCAAAAGTATAATTGAAGATAACTAGGACTTTAATGTCACGACCCAAGCCTAGGGCCTAAACGTGACATGGCGAATGGGAAACCCGAAGGAACCTCAAACAAGCCTTTTAGCATATCATTCACACATTCTTGGTTGCGGAAACAAAATAATAACAAAAAGAGATATAAATCAGGAAAAAAAAGAGACTAAAGGAAATCTTTAATAATCATAAAATACTCAAGAGTCAAGCTCAAAGCATAAGTACATCAATTGTTCCAACAACACCTCTAGCATGGATTGGGCGGGGGCCAAGACACTTTCCGGGCTCATCCTCATAGTATCAGATGTTCAATATAAATAGATAACAAGTAGTAAGAGTAGCATAGCTAGTGTCCCCGAACTTGAGGACTCCCAAAGCTTATCCTCAAAGCACTGAACTAGCCATAAGAAGTGTGATCAAAAGGTGCCTCCGGTCCCTACACGGTAATATCATGTAGGCATAGAGTATGTGTTAGTACGTTGCAATGTACTAAGTATGTGGGATGCAATGCAACAAGAATCATAAGCCATAATAACAAGATGCTTAATAATAATCAATGAACATAATCTCAGTAGGGAATATATGCTCAAATCTTACCTAAGCATGCATGAGAATGGCTAAGTAGTTACCCACTCGCCTTACGGTATAGCCTTTAGGAGAGTGTTGCCAATACCCCTACTTTACGACATAGCCTTTCGGTAGGTGGTATGAGATGTCTCTTACCTTACGATACAATCTTTTCGGTAAGAGTCATGATTTATTCTACCTTATGGCATGGTCTCATTGATAGAAGTCAAGAGGTGTCCCTGCCTTATGACATAATATCTTCGGTAAGAATATGGGATGCACTTACCATACAATACGAACTTATCAGTAAGAGTCATGATTGATTCTACCTTATGACATGACCTCAACGGTAGAAATTAAGAGGTGTCCTTACCTTACGATATAATCTCTTCGGTAAGATTATGAGATGCACTTACCTTACGATACAATCTTATCAGTAAGAGTCATGATTGATTCTACCTTATGGCGTGGCCTCATTGGTAGAAGTTAAGAGGTGTCCTTACCTTGCGACATAATCTCTTTGGTAAGAATATGGGATGCACTTACGATACAATCTTATCAATAAGAGTCACGATTACTTCTACCTTACGGCATGGCCTCATCAGTAGAAGTTAAGAGGTGTCTTTACCTTACGACATAATCTCTTCGGTAAGAATATCAGATTCACTTACCTTACAATACAATCTTATTGGTAAGAGAAGTCCTTCCTTACCACATACCCTTTTCGGTAGGTGATCCCTACCATACAATATAATCTTTGAAGTAGGAACCATGAGTTACTCTACCTTATGATATGGCCTTTTTGGTAGATTATCCTTACCTTACCATATAATCTTTTAGGTAGGAGTAGGAAATAGCTCATCAAACCATCACATCAAAGAATCATGAAAGGACTTCACATTTCTCATGAGAGTAAAATATAGTATAAAGGTTCAAAATCTTATTATAGATCATGGAACTTTTCCAAGCGTTTAATACATGCTTCGGGACCCATAAAGTATCATAACATGCTTGTCAAATAAAATCATACAATAATCCTTCATCAACATCAAGAACCCTTGTCAAGATATTTTATCAAACACTTGGTGGATATGCAATGCTAGTTCAAAATTATGCAATTCCAGAGTGAAATAATATGAGAAAAACCCAAGATAAATCAACCCACCAACTTGTAGTAAAACCCTCATATAAGATAACTTAAAATCCATCATCAAATCTCACAATAGATCATAGTCTCATAGCTCAAAACATTTATAGTCTCAACAAACAAAACCCATTCATCGTACAAGCTTAAAATAGATAGTAATGTATAATAAATCAACATTTCATAAAACCCCAACATAATATATACTCACAATCCATAATAGAAGATACCTACAGATAATAGAACTTGAAAATATACAATTTTCATAAAAAAGGAGATTGGGCACCATGGGTAAAAGGACCTAATGGTTGAAACCCACATACCTCAACTTTGGAGATTTCCTTGAAGAAGATTTGAATGAGAACTTGAAGCTTGAATGGAATTCTTGAGACCCGAAATGAGTTTGGGACACTTGATCTTGGATGAAATATTTGGTTAAGTATTAGAGAGGATTTTGGGGGAATATCTTGAATGATATGGGGTTGAAAAATAGCTAAGTATAGGTGTTTTTATGCATAGGAGGGCTTAGGCCGAAGACTCTAAGGCCTTGGACCAAAACAGAAAAACTCACAGCAAAATAACACTGGTCCGTGCCCTGGCCATGATCCTCTCTATTTTTTGTAAATTTCAGAAAATGAAATTTCTCCATGGTTGATCTAAAATCGGGGTTATACCCACGAATATAAAGTTGGATTTTTGATATCACGCATGAATATTGAGATATGTGTAAATTATGATTATGGGCATTTTCGAGGCATCATTTCGGGCGTTTTTGGGGTTGTTTCAATATCTCCCCCTTGGGAATATTCATCCCCGAATGTCAAAGAAACATATGTGAGAGAAGTAATCATGAAGATCTCTGCTCGACATGAATGCAACAAATGCTCTTAAACATCATTTCTAAAATCTTTAGCATGAGTATCAAAATCACCAGAACTTGTCAACATAAACATGAATGCATGCAAATGATATAAGGGCTGAAACCTAAGACTTGAAATCATAGAAAGGGCTTAGTTTTTCTATCTTAAGCTTGAGTAGAATGAAAGAGGCATGTTTATCGCTTCTTTGTGTCCACTCCGGCTTCCCAAGTGACACTTTCGACTTGACGATTCTCCAAAAGGACCTTGACTAACACTACTCTTTCTTACAAATTAACCTTTATGCATATCCATTCAATTTCTTCACCAGACCTTCTTATAAGTCAACTCATCCTCCACAACATCCACAAACTCATAGAGTTTGATAGCACTTGGGCCACCAACCCATCTCCTCAATATAGATACATCGGGCGAACCCTATCCCTATCCATAGGCATCTCCAATTCATATGGAACCTTACTAATCCTCCTCAATCTCAATAAGGGCCAACCAACCTTGGGCTTAATTCCCTCTTGCCAAATCAGACCATACCCTTTATGGGTGAAACCTTTAAGCAAATCCAACCATCAACACAAGCACACATAGCCTACCTTGGTACCTAAGGACACCATCTGCCCTTTGGGAGCAAACCCCACCGCACCATCTTCCACCCAAACCTTCAACTCTAGCAAGGTGGAATCAGGGTCTTACTTTGACTTGATCTCTTCATTTAAAGAAGATTTGGAACCATCTAAAACCACTACACTACTGTTCACAACCTTACCCAACCTCACATATTCCCAATCTAGCCAATCGGTGTACTTCTCCAACAACTTTTTTGCTACCCAAAAATTCCCACTTTCTATAATTAGCAAGTAACCTCTTATTCCTCAAAATTCACAACATCACCCTCAAATTATTCAAAAGCTTTTCCTCACCTCCGAAAATGAACCAATATATTATCATTAAAGGCCAATACCAATATATCAAGGTAAAGTTTTAAGATCACATTCAAGAGACCTATAGACATAGCCGATGCACTAGCCAACCATACAACTATACCATGACTCAAAATGCTCACTCCAACTCCAAAAAGACATCTAGGGATATCACCCTCCCTCAATCCACTTGGGAAAAAGAGACCGAATAGAAGATCAATCTTAGAAAAATGACTAGCCCCTTGTAGTTGTTCAAATAGGTCGTCTATCCTTCACCATCACGTTACAACCTTATGGCTTGTATACTCATTGGAAGAATGATATACACGTAACTACACCACCCCAAGACCTCCAAATCCACCTTGCCAAGTTCAACAAAATTGCAAGACAAAACTTTATGCAATAAGGACATGGGGAAACCTCTATAGACTTTTCTAGAAACACTAGACTCACCAATGGGGTAGACACCTAAGAGGTTCACATCGCAACACAGGACACACATGAAGCTTACTAGCAACTAAAAAGGAAAAATACAAGAAATAACGGTACCTGAACCCATCAAATCTTGCGTATCAAGATCAAAAACCTTTAACATACCGGTAACAACATTTTGGCACCTCATCTTCTTCTTGCATCACAAAGCTTAGAACATTCGTTAGGGAAAAAACCTTACCTTACAACTAAGGCATGATAAACCATGAAGAACTGAAACATTTCCTAAAACGCCTGATAGCCTCCCATTCATTGTTGTGGCGCACATCACAATCATGAATAAGAATCTAATCGATGCGGTGTGTTGTATTTCGAGGACCATTAAAAACCTAGTGCTCAAATACCAAGTTTGTCATGACCCAAGCCTAGGGTCTAAACATGACACGGTGAATGAGGAATCCGAAGGAACCCCAAACAAGCCTCTTAGCATATCATTCACACATCCTTGATCGAGGAAGTAAAATAATAACAACAAGAGATATAAATCAGGAAAAAATGGGATTAAGGGAAATCTTTGATAATAATATAATACTCAATAGTCAAGCTCAAAGCATAAGTATATCAATTGTTCTAACAATACCTCTAGCATAGATTGGGCGGGGGCTAAGACACTTTTCGGGTGCACCCTCATAGTATCAAATGTTCAATATAAAGAGACAACAAGTAGTAAGAGTAGTATAACTAGTGTCCCCGAACTTGAGGATTCTTCAAAACTTATCTTCAAAGCACTGAACTAGCCACGAGAAGGATGATCAAAAGGTGCTTCAATCCCTACATGGTAATATCATGTAGGCATAGAGTATGCATAAGTACGTTGAATGTACTAAGTATGAGGGATGCAATGCAACAAGAATCATAATCCATAAGAACAAGATGCTTAATCATAATCAATGAATATAATCTCAATAGGGAATATATGCTCAAACCTTCTCCAAGCATACATGAGAATGGCTAAGTAGTTACCCACTCACCTTACGGTATAGCCTTTTCGGAGAGTGTTGCCAATACCCCTACGTTACGATATAGCCTTTTGGGTAGGTGGTATGAGATGTCTCTTACCTTATGATACAATTCTTTCAGTAAGATTCATGATTGATTCTACCTTACGGCAAGGCCTCATTGGTAGAAGTTAAGAGGTATCCTTACCTTACGACATAATCTCTTTCGTAAGAATATGAGATGCACTTACGTTACGATACAATCTTATTGGTAAGAGTCATGATTAATTCTACCTTACAGTGTGGCCTCATTGGTAGAAGTTATGAGGTGTCCTTATCCTATGACATAATCTCTTCGGTAAGAATATGGGATACACTTACCTTATGATACAATCATATCAGCAAGAGTCATGATTAATTCTACATTACGACATGGCCTCAACGGTAGAAGTTAAGAGGTATCCTTACCTTACGACATAATCTCTTTGGTAAGAATATGGGATGCACTTACCTTACGATACAATCTTATCGAAAAGAGTCATGATTGATTCTACCTTACGGTATAGCCTCATCGGTAGAAGTTAAGAGGTGTCCTTACCTTACGACATAATCTCTTCGGTAAGAATATGGGATGCACTTACCTTACAATGCAATCTTATCGATAAGAGTCATAATTGATTCTATCTTTCGACATAGCCTCATCGATAAAAGTTAAGAGGTGTCCTTACCTTATGACATAATCTCTTTGGTAAGAATATGGGATGCACTTACCTTACGATACAATCTTATTGGTAAAATTCATGATTGATTCTACCTTACGACATGGCCTCATTGGTAGAAATTAAGAGGTGTCCTTGCCTTACGACATAATCTCTTCAGTAAGAATATGGCTCTTACAATACAATCTTATCGGTAAGAGTCATGATTGATCCTACCTCACGGCATGGCCTCATTGGTAGAAGTTAAGAGGTGTCCTTACCTTACAACATAATCTCTTCGGTAAGAATATAAGATGCACTTACCTTATGATACAATCTTATCGGTAAGAGAGGTCCTACCTTACAGCATACCCCTTTTCGGTAGGTGGTCCCTACCTTACAATATAATCTTTTAAGTAGGAAACATGAATTACTCTACCTTACGGTAGGACCTTTTTGGTAGATTATCCTTAGCTTATGATATAATCTTTTAGGTAGGAGTACAAAGTAGCTCATCAAACCATCACATGAAAGAATCATGGAAGGACATCATATTTCTCATGAGAGTAAAACATAGTATAAAGGTTCAAAATCTTATTATAGATCATGGAAACTTTTCAAGAGTTTAATACATGCTTCGGGACCCATAAAGTATCATAACATGCTTGTCAAGTAAGATAATACAATAATCCTTCATCAACATCAAGAATCCTTTTCAAGACATTTTATCAAACACTTGGTGGATATGCAATGCTAGTTCATGTGAGAAAACCCAAGGTAAATCAACCCACCAACACATAGTAAAAACCCTCATGTAAGATACCTTTAAAATCCATCATCAAATCTCGTAATAGATCAAAGTCTCACAGCTCAAAATATGCATAATCTCAATAGACAAAATTCACTCATAGTACAAGCCTGAACTAGATAGTAATGTATGATAAATCAACATTTCATAAAACCCCAAAATAATTTATACTCAAAATGCATAATAGAGGATACCCATAGATAATACAACTTGAAAACATGCAATTTTCATAAAAAGGGAGATTGGGCACCATGGGTGAAAGGACCCAATGGTTGAAACCCACATACCTCAACTTTAGAGATTTCCTTGATGAAGATTTGAATGTGAACTTGAAGTTTGAATGGGATGCTTGAGACCCGAAATGAGTTTGGGTCACTTTATTTTGGATGAAATAGTTTGCTAAGTGTTAGAGAAGGTTTTGGGGAATGTCTTGAATGATATGAGATTGAAAAATGACTAAGTATAGGTGTTTTTACGCATAGGAGGGCTTAGGCCTAAGATCCCAAGGCGTCGGAATGAATCAAGAAAACTGGCAGCAAAATAACATAGGTCCACGCCCTGGCCACGTCGCACCAGGGGCGCGGATCCTCTCTGTTTTTCGTAAATCTTGGAAAATGAAATTTCGCCATGGTTTCTCTATAATTGGGGTTATACCCATTTCCCACTCAATTTTGCCCCCTAATCACGAATATGAAGTCGAATTTTTGATATCATCCAGGGATTCTGAGATATATGGAAATTACGATTATGGGCATTTCCGAGGCATCATTTCGGGCATTTTTGGGGTTGTTTCATTTAGCAATATTACATTAATAAAAGTTCTTAAGATAAATTTATAATGCTATATTTTCTATATTGTAAGAACTTAATAATTTTAGAGTATTTTATTACTTTTAATATTAAGATGTATAAACTCAATTAGATTACTTATAACCGCGAGAAATGCGGGTTAATTACCTAGAGATCAATAAATCAAGAAAAGAGATCATTTTTAAACAATCAATGATTGGATCGATCTAGGGTTACGGTCTAACTAATTATCATGTTAGTACCAATCTCATCAACTTATTTGATTGTCTAGTTATTATTTCACGAGATTAAAAATATGATATGATCTCTTGACATCTAAGCATCTAGCACAATTGAAAATATAACAAAATCATTGAGCGGGGATAGTTTTGACAAATTATTGAGCATTACACTATCTTCCCGTATTTGAACCAAACATGTTTCTAGTTATATCTCTATCCTACACCCAAATCAATTCTAGATTTTTTATCCAAGAAAAAAAACACACTCCTCATATTTCACATTCTATTTCTCTATTCCTCTCTCGAGGTTCAAGGATGGACAGTATATTTATTCTAATAACAATCAAGTATTAAAATTGTAAGCACGAGAATATTAGAACAACTAATATGTCAAATCAATAATAACTAAACTATCATCAAATTAGTTATCATAATCCTAGAACGAAAAGTTTAACTCCATATAGACATAAAGAAATAATAAAGGAGAAGAAAAGATAAAATCAAAATTATCTGGTCTTCACGATGGTTCCTATCTCTTTATAGGTCAAAATTTATGTAAAAAGTAATTTTATAAAATATTTATATAGGAAAAAAAACTCAAGTAAAATTATTGAGTTCAAATCAAATTGGAAACAAAATCTTAAAAAAAATGAAAGATTTCTGCTCGTATCCATATTGTAGCACGTGAAACAATGCCCAACCGTCGTTGCTTCTTTGAATGCTGCTACATTGCAGCATAATTTTTAAGTTTCAATTGGCATAGCTGCTGTTGCATCTATATTATACTAGTTACGATAACCCATACTAGCACGAGCGCAACATAAATTCAATTTTAGTCTTGATTTAATATTTTAAGCTGTTCATTATTGAGATATATAGAAAGCTAATTTATGTTGTATACTTAAAATTTTGAGATAATGCTGGAAATTTATTTAGCAATATTCATGAACTTCTCGATCTAATTATAATGGAAGGACTAATTAAAATTACCGATGTACTCTCAAGCAGCTCAAGTAGGCATGTTGTGCTAGCACGGGCCCAATACAAATTCACTTTTAGTCTCGATTTAATATTTTAAGCTGTTAATTATTGAGACCTATAGAAAACTAATTTATGTTGCGCACATAAAATTTTGAGAGCACATCAAAAATTAATTTGGCAATATACATGAACTTCTTGGTCTAATTACAACGGAAAACCCATTCAAAATTAATTATCGATGTAAGGTATGTCGAGCGGGTACTTGCTTGAGCAGCTTATACGTGGCAGAAGAAGAGGCAGCCGAGGAGCAAGCATGACCATGAGTCAGACCAAGCTCCTCACTGTCTCTTCATAGATACACGAATATATATATATATATATATATAGTTCAATTTAATCAATTAAATTATCCGGATGATTCTTTTTTTATAATCTAGCATTTTTAATTTGTTTTGGCTTCAAATATTTTCACCTTCGCATCCTTTTAATTCTACAAATAAAATACACTATTTTAGTACAATTTGTAGAATTTATGCTAAAAAGGGATAAATAAAAGTATTAAATATAAGACAAATACTAACTAAATATATGTATTTTTGGCCAAACATCACCATCTCATACTTAAAATTTTGCTTGTCCTCTAGCAACCATTAAAGCTCATCCCAGAAAATTTAAATAGGACCACTGTATTGATTGATACAAACAATTTAGGCCATCTAAAACATTCAGAACATCAAGTAAACATTCCAATCATTATGAAAGACATACAAATAAACAACAACCCTCTAACATCCTAAAATCATGAAAGGATCACCTACCGTCTCAAAAAAAATTAGTAAAATCACATATTATCACTAAACAAGTGCTCTAGCAAGAAAATAATAGTCCACACGCTCAATTCAAAAGATTGAATATAAATTATGAACTTAGCATTAAAGAACAACTCTCGTAATACTGACAAAAAAATCCACATGTATGCACAAAGAACCATATGTTTTCCCTTTATGTACATATCCACTAATTAAGCATTCTTTATTAGAATCAAAATTGGACTTTTAATGGGTTGTAAAGTAGGCTAGGGGATGCTTAGGAAAAAATTATATAAAGTGACTTACACTTCCCTAAGCATTTTGTACTTTTAAACTTCATCCCTCATTATTTTCTTCTCTTTATTTTCTTGGAACCTTCTCTTCAATAGTTATTTCACTAGCAATTTCATCTCATCAAGAATGTTTCACTTTTTATTTTTGTCACACCTCGAGAGGGTACCTTGACATGGCCGGTACTTGAAGAACCATTGTTGATTCCCCAAGAGTACCACTTGGCTTCATCATCATGACACACTCAACAGCGGAAGAATACTCACGAAAGACTATCAAATAAATAAATAACTAAGTTTGTATTAAAAAAAGGAGACACGGACAAGAGTTGGAAGTAATTAAAAATCGACCATCACTACTCAATGTATATGGAACCTCTATCCAAGTCTAGAAGGTACCAAGATAAAGCCCGGGCTACCTCAAAACAAAGTAATCAACTAATGAAGAAAATGAAACATCTCCTCCAAAAACAAGGAGGGCTCACCACAATCTAGAAAGAAGGAATAGAACTTCGACAGCATGCTTGTTGGAGACCTCTGTCACCTATTTTTGGATCATTAAATGATGCAGACCTAAATGGATGTCAGTACATTGAATACTAATATGTAGAATGGCTAAGGAAGGAAAAAGACATAATCAAACGTACTCAACCCAACAATCAACTCAACTCAGTAAACATGCAAGTTTCAGAATAATATCGTGCTTTGAAAATAGAGACATTAATATGCAACTAGTTCAAAAAAATAATTCACCCATCATCATGCACTTCTTAGGAGTTTATCTTAACTGACAATAATTCCACCTCCTTTAGTTGGTGATGAAATAGAGGATGATCAACATATTCTGGATCCACAATTAGTGTCCAGCTTTTTGGGAAACAAGAGCCATGACCCCTATCCTACGCTGGCAACATAGTTTAGTGGTTGGAGTTATTACTTACTCTTGCTCATATCGATGCTTAATAACCCTCCCAAGACTAAAGTATACTCATATCAATTAACTTAACTAACTTTTCATATCAATTCCAATCAAACTCTACTCAATCACTCAACAAATCGACCAATCAGGACTATCCATCATGCATGCTATAAAAACTCATCAAATCATTCAAGACTCTAATTCAAATGGTAATTTTGACTCCAATCATTCATTCTCAACACAAAATAATATGTAAGATGCTCATTATATACAGACAGGTAATATGCTTATATCATGCTCCAGTCATACTCAATTTACTCAATTCAGACATTCATAATCACAATCTCAATTCAGGCAATGCAATAAGCATTACATAGGATGATGCAATTTAGAGTTCATAATGTCAAACATAAATTAATGCTTCAATCTCATGTAACCAACATTCAAATTATCAATTCGTTCATAAATACACATGAAGAGTCAAAATAACTACAAGCAACCCAAAGATTAGGATTATGGGATTTGACTACTCAATTTGTATTAACCAATTTGTCTCTCGAACAATCTTCAATCACGTACTCAGAACCCTAGCTTTTCTTCCTTCCTTGGTGCTCTCAAGAACTCTAAGTATAAAATGACATAGGGTACCATTAATGGATCCAAATTAACCTCAAACCATCGAGGGTTTTAATCAAGAGAGAAGGAAAAGGTAGAAATATCCTTCCTCAAAACTACTAAAGGGAACTACGAAGCCCCGTTTACAGGCCGTGATCCCATTTACGGACTGTAATTGGCCTCTCATAAAGTGAGAGTGCTCAAAATTTGGGTCATTGTAAATTGGACCTGGGGTTCCATGAATCCCTTTTTACGAGTCATAGAATGAAGTACATGCCATCCTATCAATTGTAATTTGAGATTTAGAAATTATGATTTTAACTTCAAACTATGAAGCACATTCTACGGGCTGTAGAATGAAGTACTGTCCATAAATGGACTTATACATGGGCCTCAGACTTGGAAAAATTTTCTAAGTCACAGGGGGTAAGAACAAGCCCCACCTATGGACCGTAAATTAATATACGGGCCATAGATGAGCCTCGTAGTCACTACCAATGATGATTTTCAAGTCATTTTCCCAACTATTCTAGGGCAATTAACTTAGACTAAATGGAATGAATTAGGGGGTGTCACAATGTTTTCCTGCAAACATATATTTCATGGCATATTCATCCAAAGAAGGCTTCTTCATCACTTTATAGCATCCATTGATAAATTTTTACTCTTAACCATTTGTTTTCATTAGATTTAACAATGAAAATAAGTCTAGGTGCAAAAACTAGGGATTCAACAAAAGGATCAAAACAAAAATATGACTACCAACAAAACTCTATAGGCTAAAAAAGGCTAACTAGTAAGCAAGGTGTGATTTTAAAAAAGGATAAAAAGATTACAACAATTGGGCAACTGCCTTGGTTTTACATTTTTTTAGTATAGTACATCTTTCCTCATTAAGTACCTTAGTTTCTAAAGCCTAAGGAACCTTATAATTGTTTCATGACCATTTATCTCACATAAATCATGTCACGCCTCGGGAGGTACACTTGGCGTGACTGGCACTCAAAGACTACTGCTATCCCCCAAGCGAACCATTTGACCTCGTCATCATATCAACTCAATAGCGGAAGAAGGAACTCATAAAAGGGCATCATATGCAGGAAAGTAGAATAAATTAGATAACTTCACAACATCATAATCTCAAATAGAAGTATTTTAGACATATCAATACTCAATACTCTTCCACTCAAGGTCTATGAAGTCTCTACTCAACAAAGCTAGATGGTGTCATGACAGGCCATGAACACCCCAACTGAAAGTAAAGAAAAGAACTAAATCAATAGAAGATAAAAGGCTCCTCCAAAGAACATAGAGAGCTCACCAACTCTGGAAATGTACTGAACTCGGGCCTTATTGATGCACGTGCTGAGCTCCTCTATCACCTGTATCTGCATCATAAAATGATGCAGACCCAAATGGACATCAGTATATGGAATATATTGGTATGTAAAATAGCTCAAGAAATTTGGCTCAACTCACTTGTCTCGACTCAATAGCTCATTCTCGTCTCATCACATGCAAGTTTTAGTGAAAGACATGCTTTTGAAAGTCTACTCAGTAGAAATGGACTCATTTTAAAAATATTATGCTCAAACAATGTTGTTTGACTCATAACCGACATCCAATCCACCACCTTTAGTTTTGTGATTCATAACGAAGGCAACGTTGTTGCCATGCCCGCCCTTAACTTGCAACAAAAACAGGTGATAAAATCTCTCTTGGATAGATAATAAATGTCCACTTGCAGGACAAGAATCATCAGAACGAGCGGTAACAACTTTCCTACATTGGCAATGTAGTTCTGTGGGTTAAAGTAGATATTTACTCACTCCCCGCTTGGTGCTCGATACTCCCCCCCAAGACTAAAATATGCTCAACTCATCAATTAACTCACCAATCAACTCTGTCCTTAATGCTCAATCAATCAACTCAAAACTCAACCCCTTTGGGTATCTCATATCAATTACTCAACAATTCAATCAATCAATGCAACCAATCAACTCGACTCAGACTCAAACGGTCATTTGGACTCACTCAAATTGACTCATCATGTAGTGCAAGCAAGATATTATGTATAGTAATATATGTGACTCAATGCAACATGCTTCTCATGCCCTATCATATTCAAATTACTCGACTCATGTACTCAACCTCAACCTCAACCTCAACCTTAACCTCAACCTCAACCTCAACCTCAACCTCAACCTTAACCTCAACCTCAACCTCAACCTCAACCTCAACCTCAACCTTAACCTCAACCTCAACCTCAACCTCAACCTCAACTCATTAACATGCATAGAATTTCATAAAATCATGAGAGTTGGGGTTCATGCACTCTAGTGTAAAGCCCTAACTCAATGTCATATAGAAATCACATAATGGGACAAGTCTTCATAAGTTATCAAAAGAGTTTGTAATAAATGAAGAATTTCAACATTTACATGGTAGAATTCTTCAAATCTCAACTGCTCTTTCCAAATCTTGACTCAAGGAGATAAAGGGGTGTGTGGGAGAAGGTAGTCCATACTTTGCTAACCTTTACATACCTGGGAATAGGAAGGGCAATCAATCTTCAATCAATCCTTGCACTTGAATTGAAAACCCTAGATCCTCTTTTCTCCTCTAATGCTCTCAAGAACTCTCAAGTATGATGAATTGATAATGGCTTAGGGTTTTGTCTTAAGTCTTTATTCAAGCCTAAGATGACCCAGGGTTAATAGAATGGGGATTGGAATGGATAGAAATGTCCCTCATTAAAACTGTTGCTGGGCCTATGAAACCCTATTTACGGGTCGTAGAGCACTCTACGAGTCGTGGACAGCCTCTTGTAAACTAGAAGTCCAAAAATCTGAGTTACTGGAAATTGGCATGAGACTTCGTCTATGAGTCGTAAACTATTCTGCAGGTAGTAGACAACATTTCGTGAATAAGAGAATCTGAAATCGGTCTTATCTAGAAGTTTTCACGAAACCTTCTTCTACGAGTCGTAAAGGGTTCTACGAGTGATAAACTCCTCTTGTAAACTGAAGGGTCATGAAACTTAAGTCATTGGAATTTACTAAGAGCCCTTTTCTACGAGTTGTAAACCCCTCTACGAGTCGTAATGGCTCTCATAAACCTGCTTCTACAACTTTTCTTAGTCATTTCCTTAGCCACTTTTGTACAGCCACTCCAGATCAGGTAGAAGAAAATTTGGGGGAGGTATTACATTATCTCCCCCTTAGGATTATTCATCCTCGAATGATGAGAAATCGAGGGATTTAGATCAAGGCACGAATCTCCCTATGGACTCTTAACAATTAGCCAGCTCTCAACTCACTCATGCAATCAACAAATCAGGAATTTCAGCAAGTAAAACAGTCAAATAGTCAACAAATCACATCATTCCTCACTCAGACTCTAGAACTCTATCGTCTATCATAAAGGAAAATAAAAGGGGAACTCAAGGAATGAAAATTAAATAATTTAGTGGAAATTCATTACCATCAACTCTCTCATCATCAGCAGGCTAGAATAAATGGGGGTATTTGGCTTCATGTCCTCCTTTGCCTCCCAAGTTTCCACAATTGATTCCTCCATAGTACTTTGACAGATGCAACCTCTTTAGTTCTCAACTTTTGAACCTGATGATCAAGGATTTAGAAAGGAAACTCCTTATAGCTCAGATTGTCTTTCACTCCAATACTGTCAACAAGCACAACCAATTTTGGATCTCCCAAACACTTCTTGAGCATAGAAATATGGAAAACTAGGTGGATGGCCTCTAACTCTGATGGTAGCTCTAAATCAAAAGCCACACTGCCCAGTCTCTTTATGATTTGGTAAGGGCCAATATACCTTGGACTCAACTTTCCTTTCTTTCCGAATCTCATCACACCCTTGATCGGTGACACATTCAAGTGCACTCAATCATTGACCTCAAGCTCTAAGTCTCTTCTTGTAACATTTGTGTAGGATTTCTGTCGACTTTGCACAGTCCTCAATCTTTCTCAAATGATTTTCACCTTCTCCATATCATGATGAACTAAGTCCATTCCAATCAACTCTACTTTACCTACCTCAAACCATCTAATCGGCATCCTACACCTCCTCCCATAGAGTGCCTCATGTGGAGCCATCTGGATGCTCGAATGGAAACTATTATTGTAAGCAAACTCGATCAAAGACAAGTGATCATACCAATTTTCCTTAAAATCAATGGCACAGACCCTCAACATATACTCCAATGTCTGAATAGTATACTCTGCTTGGCCATCCGTGTGTGGGTGAAAAGCAGTACTAAGGTGTACTCTTGTACCCAAGACTTCTGAAGCGATCTCCAAAACTAAGCAGTAAACTAAACTCTGCTATCTAAGTTGATGGAGAAAGGGACCCCATGCAATCTAACAACATCCCTTATATAGTGTCGAGCATAATCCTCCATAGTGTTAGTCGTCTTGACTTCCAAGAAGTATGCAGACTTAGTCATCCTGTCAACTGTCACCCAAATTGAATTATGCAGCCTGCGGGACCTTGGTAAACCAGTAACGAAGTCCATGTTGATCATCTCTCATTTCCACTCTAGAATCTCAAAGTTCTGAGCTACTCGACATGGACTTTGTTGCTTAACTTTAACTTGTTGACAATTCGGGCACTTGGAAACAAACTCAGTAATGTTTCTCTTCATTCCACTCTACTAGTAGACTTCTCTCAAGTCATGATACATATTGGTAGACCTTGGATGGATGGAATATCTGGAATTGTGGGCCTCTGCCATGATCTTTTCTCGAACACCATCAACATCGAGAACATATAATCTGCATTGATACCTCAATACTCTATCCTCCTTTGGTGAAAGCCATCACCTTCTACTTATGTACATCCTCTTTTAACCTTAATAAGACATGATCTTGATCTTGTTTCTCCTTTACCTCTTCTACTAGAGATGATGCCGACCTATTTTGCACAAGAACTCCTTCTTCACCTGATTCGTCTAATTGGACTCCCAATCGTGCAATCTATGAAATTCTTTGCTAACTCTCTCTTCTCCTCCTCCATATGGGCGGTGCTTCACATGGAGAACCTGCTAAGAGAATCAACAACTAGATTAGATTTACTTAGGTGGTAGAAGATGCTCATGTCATAGTCTTTGAGCAATTCAAGCCATCTCCTC